>NDFZ01005434.1:84077-95881 GCA_002192655.3 Mamestra configurata | reverse complement strand
AAAAAAAAAACTCCAATCCAACTTCCAAAATAAAAACCTAATGGACGCGCCCGCGTGCGACACAGACCCTCTCTCGACGGCGCACAGCGCGGCACTGAGAGACCGGTAGACCGCTATGGTGCTAGACGCTATGCAAGCCGTAATAAAGTTGAATACCGCATGCGCTCTTTGATCGCGTTCGAGCTCGAAACTAAATGTCGTAAGTCTCAATTCTTATTTCGTTTATAACTGAAGTAATAATTGATCTAGAGAAAAAATATCTTGTGACTGGATAGTAAACTATATTTTCTTACTGTTAATATTTATTTTAGACATAAAGGCCAAGCAATCTTGAAAAAAAAAGGAATAATCTTTAAAAAAGACATGATTTTTGAATTAAAAATGAATCGAGTGAAAATGTTACAATTACGTAACTGTCTTGTACATGGAAAGAAAAAGATCCAATAAATCATATACTAAAGTTCCATTTTGATAGTATGTGTGACTGTTTCTGAATATTAATGCAAATTAACATAAAATTTAGGGAGCCTCCTCTTAATGAGTTACTTTGTGTGCCTTCGCAGTCCAAGTCCAGACCAGCTCATAGTTAAATGTCTATACATCAATATATTAATATCTAACTTTACATTTTATTCCATAAATACTTAACTAACTATATAGGTACACTAGACATAAAATAAAATCTCCTAACTAAATAAACCCTAAAATATGGCGTCAAAAAATTCATCCGCATCGCTGTCGACTGGAAGTGTACCCAAAAGACTGGCGGCATTGCCACGTTGTATGGAAATGCTTATTCTTTGACCAAGGTAAAAGCCAGCCCTTGGGTCACGTGAAGTGTCAACTAAGCGCTTTGAGAGATCTTTAAATAAGTTATGTGCACTCGGACCCCATGACCCGAGAGTTTCAACCCCAAACGGCTCGAAAATATAACTACCAACAAGTTTATTAAAATTTTACTATAAGTGACCATAGATAATAATAAACAACGCTACATTACATTTTAAGTTTAGTAGGTTATAGTTATATATTTAGGTTTATCTTTGAAGTTCAACCTAACGCAAAAAGAATTATCAAGATCGGTTCATAAACAATAAAGTTATTCCCGAATGGATAACCTCAAATTTATGGTTGACTTGTACACATTTGCGTACCCCTTCCATCGTACCGGCGTGATGTTATGTTATAACCTGGTTTTTTTTTTTGAGTGGCTTCTTGCAGTTCAACCTATAAGGTTGTCGACTGCTTAACCGGGCTTGCCTGTGGTGGCCTTAATATAAAATTAAAGCCTCCAGCCAGGGCTTCTAAAAAAATTACAAACTAAGCGACTACACGCTAAGGGCACCCCCTGTGGGGTACGGGCCTCGGATTAGGGCGTCGCTGGGGGGAGGACAGCTAGGGACGGGCTGGATCGAACTGGTATAACCTGGTGTAAACAATAAACAGACATACGATTTTAACAATCCCGGGAGATTTGCTATCGTTTTATTAAAGAGTCCGTTACCTATATCAGAAGTCCGGCAAAATAATCTTCCAAACAAAAACATAATCATCACAATCGGTTGACAATTGGCGAAAATATCGCCGAACAAATAACAACAAAAAAAAACAGTCGAATTGAGAACATCCTCCTTTTTTGAAGTCGGTTGAAAAGCAAAATATAATCAAACGTAAACTGCGACAGATTGAATGTTCAGATAAACTGACGCTCGTCTACGGCATGCTATAGAAATGAATTGAATTATCACACGAGGTCGAAGTTCAATTTCCTTAAAGCTTCATCAAATTAACGTTCCGCTACACACAAGATAATATATTTATGTTTGTATCTATTTACATTCTTAATATCATCGTATTAGTTAAGGTGTTAGTAAATAATTAATTAACAAGAAAGAAAGGACAAAAATAAAAAGACTTCATGTTGCCAAACTTGACGCATACCATTAAAAAACAAATAAACACAAAACCAATAACTTTTACTTGTATAAGTTATTTATTTTTTGTTTCTTTGTTTGGTAAGGTATGCGTCTCATCCGCACGAAACGGCAATCGCTCAGCATTAGGTTGCATTTCCACCAGAGATGTGCGAGGATGCATAGCGAGGGATGTGCTTATTAAGAACCAGTAGAATCGCTTTATTTACCTAGCCTCACTTTTCACAGCTCCGGTGGAAACGGCTTAACGTAGTGTATAAAACAAGCTGGAGATGGGTGCGATTGATCTGTGTGAGGGATGTCTGCGAGAGATGTATGCGAGGGATGTGTACTAGATATGTGTGCAAAGGCTGTGTGCTAGGGATGAACGCGAGCGAAAAACTGAAAGGAGTCTGCTACACATCCTGGCACTGGTCATCTGAGCACCGTTTCACGGCGTCGGTACGCATCCTCGCGCTACTCATTTTCCTCGCACATCTTTGGTGGAAACGCACCCTTATGCTGGTATTCCTGTATCAGGTTTCCAGCGACAGCCTGGCTGGATGACGTCAACTGGAGCAGCATTTCTCAATTATGTTACGGCTTCCAGTCTAACCGGATAATGTTACATACCAGTATTTAACATGAAGCGACTGCCTATCTGATCTCCACAACCAGTAACTAGGTAATACCTTGGCAAGACTGGTGTCAGATTTTCTTTCTTCTGACTACCCGTAACGACTGTCAAAGATGTCCAAATGATAGCCAGAATATTATGATAATAAATAGTAAAAAAATCATTCTACCATCGATCGATTGGTGTGGTAGCACCCCTTAGGAGTAACAAAGTAACAACAAAAAATAACTTTTCTAAGATTTTCTTGCTAAAGCACTGAAAGGAACTAATCCAATGAATTATCAGGCAATTTTATTCAGTCTTTCAAGAAAAAATACCACTCTCAAGAATTTGTTGAACCACTGACTTTCCAACACAATGTCCTAGAGCCGTCACCATCTGTTTTTATTTTTTAGTCCCTCAGCACTTACTATTTATGTTAAACGTAAACGTTCCTTACATTAGGCCCTTAAAGGGACTAAGGAAGCCCGATAAGGAAAACGGCTCCAAGATATTTTTATTGTGCTATATACTTGTTGCGAAATTACCAGGATCGAACTTCTGAAGTAATGAAATGAAATGCATTCGAGCTTAGAAACAGAACAGCCTTTTGGGAGTTTGTAAAAGAATTTTATAATAAGGCTAAAGTATTTTTTTGTAGGACGTTAAGAGTGAAAAATTGTTAATTTTTTTTATGGGAGTTAAGAATTTAGAAAGTTTTAAAGTAAACGTATTTTTTTGAGCACGGTGTGCTACTTTTGATGAAGAGCTCGTGGCTAAATAATAACGGACACACGGGTCGATCTTCAAGGTTAAACAACGCTTGCCGAGGTTGGTCTGTGGATGGGTGACCATTGTAACATACCGAGACTCTTTCGTGCCTCGAAAAGCATGTTAAGCCGTTGGTCACAGCTGTCATTTATAGATATTTGGCAGTCGTTACGCATAGTCAAAAGCCAGAAAATCTAACACTTATCTTGCCAAGGAGTACCGTGTTACCAAGTTAATAGGTTGTGGAGGTCTGATAGGCAACCGCTCCACATAAAATATTGATATTCAGCTGAATCCGGTTTGACTGGAAGCCGACCCCAATATAGATGGGAAAAGGCTAGGCAGTTGAAGTTGTGCTACTTTTGATCAAAGAGATCAGAGATACAACAAAAATTGTTGTATAAACCAAGCGTGTTAGTAGTGGGTGTTCACTGTTTACTTTGGGCGAAGTCGTGCTGTGGGTGTTGATGATGACAATTCTCACTATGACTATTTGTGCATTTACACGAGCAATTTTGAGCAATTCTTGCTTGGCAACACGTATGGATCAAATCAACTTCAATAAAATGCGGCATTTGTTTTGGCGATATTGTTTCTAATTGCTCCATATATTCTGTATTTCTATTGCTCTCGCTGTGTTTTGTTTTTTTTTTTCAGCTATATTTCTCGTGTCTTCAAAGAGTATTGCCTAGTTTCTTGGAGTTTCTTCATATCGTTCAATATTGTCACAGCAAAACATTTCGCCAAATTAACGATTGTTGCCGTTGCCGTAAATTACTTGATATTTTATTAAGTATTGTGTCACAATCGACCAGTATTGCTTATAATGGATAAATTTTAATTTCCCGTGTAAACGCATCTTATGACAGCCGAAGATGTGTAACATAATACAGCGCATATTGCACGAGTTTAAATGTTTTTTTTTAAAACAACGACTTTTGTCGCTGCTAATACCAAAACAAAACACGCTCGCAAAATCGTTTTTACAAAAATGCGAATTCTACTAATTTTAACTCGTCTATTCCCGACAACCATCGCCACCCTTTAATCGGTCTTCAATTACTGTCTTTTTGCCATGTCCCCAGCAAGTCACCTTTTTGGTAACAAGCAAGCCTTGGTACCATCAAACCTTGAAGCCATCCGCAAAGTAAACTGTACATTACTATACTTTGTTTCTTTTCAAAGTTCGCGATGCTACGATCAAATTATATCGAAGCACGTCGCGTATCGATTTGCGCTTTCTACGGAATTAGGGGCCTGTGAGGTGCTGGAGAATTCAGTATAGAATAGTACTATTGATAGCGGAAGAAATAGATGCGATTACCATCTGAAATGCGATTCTGTCGCTGTCGAAGTGAAGGCTTGAATAAGCACGAAGTGAGCTGTCAATTCATGTAATTTAGATGGAATGACAGCTCATTCCGTCATATGTGTGCTAAAGAAAAGGAGCTACATCTGCCAACAAAATGCTTTGCAGTTGAACAGAGGTAATAATTATATTGTTAGCAATGTAATACTGTGAATAAACAAGTGTGAAGTTCGACATGTTTACAGAATCGACCGGCTGGTGCTCTTCGTAGGTACTTACCGTGAACGTAACAATGGGGTTTATTATTGTAACGTCATCAGGCGTTTGACCACAATCTCACCTGATGATAAGCGATGACTTGGTCGACGATAGAATACGCTTGCCTAGAAGTAACCTATTCAGTCTATACATAAAGACCTACAGGTTAAAGCTATCGAGAAACACAGACTCCAGCACAGAATCCCACTCCTTAGCTGAACGCACAATGAAAATACTCCCAAAAACTTTTGTGCGAATGAGTGGGATATCCACCATCTACTGGACTACACGAGGCATGGCAATGCAACACTGCATTGCCATGCCTCTTGTAGTCCGATGGTGGAACGAGCTTAGTAGACTGAAATTGTGAAATTTCGACGAGTCATGAACTCTTTGACCATGTTTCGTTATGGTAAAGGTCATTTATACTTTTTAAAATACTAAGTATTCATAGTCTACAGCGTGATTTAATTTTAAAAATAATTTTATTCTGATAGTATTGCGATTTTTATTCATCGCTTTCGGGAAACCACCAGAGTAAATACAGAACCGACGGAGTACGAAGTAATTTGTGGAGGAACCTTTCATAATATTTCGTTAAAAAACGTCAGGAATAAAAATCTGTGTGACTTTGTGAATCATAATCGACTAATAGAGAAGTATGGGAGAAGAAGACAATATGTTGCACGAAGTCTGTAAGATTAGGATAAGAGCGACGATATTTACACTAATGTTCATGAAAAGAATAGAAAAGAGCGCATATTTATGATAGTACCTACTCAACAAAAGCCCCTAAGTAAAGTAATAATCCTCCTTGACAATACATTGAACGTAAGAGTAGGTAATAAGTAGAACAAAGATTAATAATACCCATTCTTCCATTGAGGCAAATCTTCTCGACTGAATATGATATCATATGGACAGCAAAATGAATGGGTGTCTGAAGATAACTTATACTGGTCTGACCCATAAATTAGGCTTTTCATGTCAACTGATATAGGCTAGCAGAATTATTGTAGGAAAATCTTTTAGCTATTTCGGGTATGTGTTTTAATATCGTAAGTGGGATTGTGTCGTGTCTGGCTAGACTGATTTTAACGACTATTTCTAGATGGATTAATATTTTCTTCTCAATATTTTATGCTTTTGTTTATTTTGATGTATTTGTGTTATAAATGTAACGTTGACTCAATTAATCTGTACTAATACTAGCGGTCCCGACAGACGTTGTCCTGTCCGAACGTTTGCTTTGTGTCTGACGAAAAATTGTAGAAATCGATTGCAGCGCCATCTACCGGGTCCAATTGTAAATCTAAACCATTCTCAAATCCCCTTGAACACACACAAGAAATTTCATCAACATCGGTCCAGCCGTTTAAGGAGTTCAGTGACATACACACGTACACAAGAAATAGATATGTTTAGATTATAAACGCGAAACTTTGGATGTTTGGATAGATGGGGAAGGATGTTTGTTAATCATTCACGTCAGAACGGCTAAACGAATCTCGATGAAATTTAGCACAGTGGTAGATTATAGTCTGGAATAACACATAGGATATTTTATTTATTTTTATCCCGGGAGTATGCTCCCTTGAGATAATTTTAGACATTCACGCGGGCAGAACCGCGGGCAGCAGCTAGTAATCATTAATATTCACGAACCGTGTTCCGAGTGCTTACGCACTATTTAAAGCGTACTATTTTTTGTTAAAAACGCCTGGTTGACACCTCGCATGACCAAAGGGCTAGTTTTTTTTTATCTTGGCCAGAGGATTAGCATTGCCGCCAGCTAATTGGACACACTTCAACACGACATTGATGCAAAGGAATTTTTTAGTAGTGCTACTTATTGATATTATTATAAATAAAGCTATCTTTGAGATTTAAACTTTTATAATATATTTGGCATCTGCCATCAATGAACGTACCAACGTTCATTGATGGCAGACGCCAAATATACCGGAGTCCCATATAAAAACAAAACATATTTTTATATTCCTATTTCAAATTCTCTTTTACTTTTCGCCAGACGCTTCCAAAGGGCTACCTTGTCTGCCAGAGACCTGGAGCCGAGGATATCCTCCTGACAATATCTCTTGTTTCCCATCACAGCCATCCTCATCTACACATTAAGCCTGAAAAGAAAAAAAAATATTATACAAAAAACTGCCTACGGAACCCTTCACCCACAGACATTAAACTATTCTTCGTTCCAAGTCATTTTACTTGATGCCGTGCAAACTTTTATGAATGCCTTGCCACAGTATTGATTTATTTTCTTTTTTTTTGCTTCCCTATTGAACGAAGTTTGGCAAGTCAGTGTGGCGTGCTGTGCTGTATATGGTGGATCGGCAGACATTTTATTATTTTGTTTGCGAAGTTAGTATAAGTAGGTTGGTAGTTTGGCTGTGGCCTTTCGTGGTGTTTAGGAAATATTTTTTTCGAGGTAAGGTAATTTGGTATTTTCCTCAAGCCGTTCATTTTTTTCTTTATATCGCAATTTATCACTGTATGCTATCAAGCCTTTTATTTATTGTCACCTCATCAGACATATCATCATTATGAGCATTGTTTTTAAGCATATCTCAATATATCACTGTTTGCGATCAAGAAATTAGAAAAAATTAAAGTGAACAGGATTCTTCTGGGTAAGCTCACTCCATCGTCGACTTTGTCTCTGTCATCTATGACCTAGACTAGAGTCAAGAGCAAACCCACATTAAATAAAAAAAACCTTTTATTTATTGTCACCTCATTAACATATCATTGTTATTAGCTCTTTTGTACCTTATAGTCACAGGTTCCTTAAAGTTATAGTATTCAATCGGTTCTGAATCCTTTACTATTTATAGTCTCACGCCTAACAGTTATAATATACCCTAAACTCTGCTTCGACATCACATTTTACTAATACTTTGTTAATTTTACATTGGAGGTGAAGGACCGGTTTCTGAATTTTGAGTTAACAACCTGTCAACGTAGGCACTTACTTTAATGCCAAAGTTTGACAAGTTTTCAGGCTGAAGTAGTCAACTTCAAATGTTAAACACCCTGCAATTCTACTTAAAAATAATAGAATTGTCCCTCAGAAGCCCAAGGTATGTTATCTCTCTTAATTTATTATTTTTGGTCGCACTTCTTGAATCGTCTTACTACTTCTACAAATCCACCAAGATCAGGCTACCAGTTTAAAGATTCCGGATTATTATCATCATCATATACTATTATATAATATTTCAATGCCGTCACAGTGCAATTGAGTGGCCGCTCATCCATTCATATATCATCTCTCTCCATGGCTCCATCTATCACACCCCGGAATATTAAAATATTACCAGAAAAACCGTTGGCTGCATCATTGGTTCCCAGAGCCTCAATCAAGTTCCCAAGAACCATGGCTTAGTTTGTTCTCATAATTATGTTTTAATGGTTTTTATAATGTATTTTTTTTATTTTTTTATCTTTAGTTACAATGTGTCACCAATAATAATAAAATTGTAGTAGAAGACTAGTGTTGCCATATACTGTGTCCAATTTTATTATAATACCCAATGGGGACTGGCACTGTACTCCCTTATACAGGTTATTCTTTTACTCCCTTATAGCTGGGAATGCAGCACCTCACCACCATTTTCAATTGTGGTTTTAGTACACATAATAATTTGTAAACCCCTTTTTTTAAGGATGGGTAACCATCAAATGACTTCTTCCGCTCTGGGTGGAGCGGAAGGGCGTGTCAGACTCTTACTGACTAAAACCCATCCTTGGTCCTTCTAAAGTCCTTTGCGTTCCAGGGCCGCGGTGACTCTTTCGAACAAATTCCGCAACCCTGCCAGGCTTTGGCCCTAGCGGGCCCCGTCTTCTATGCTGACATCTCTTTGAGGCGCCTGTAAACTAAACTATGTACTACAATGCTGTTATGATGAATAAACAATTTATTATTATTAATTATTTTCAGCATTGATGAATAGGCAAATTCCCTGAAATATTGAGCGATGCCCACACCATAATTTCTCAAAAGAATATTACTGGAAATCCAATTACGTTGTCGAGTTTCACAGAATTAGGGTGAAAGTGATCAGCAATTTAAAAATCACTTTATCCATAGTGCAGAGTTTTGGATTTAATTTATATATTTAATGTAAGCACTGTGAGGTAATACCAAAGAGGAGCTCGTGGCTAAATAATTGCATCTGCACGGGTCGATTTTTGAAGCTAAGCCACGCTTACCGAGGTCGCTCCGTGGATGGGTGACCATCGTTTACATACCCGGGATATGTAACTACTGCGGCTTCTATTAACGTTTCCGATGCCGGAGGAGACTGACTCCTCCGTGCTTTGGAATCCGGAGTACACGTTGAGCCGATGGTCCCGTACATCTTTAACAATCGATACGGATCAAAAGACAAGACATTATAACACTAGTCTGCCAATGGCTATCGTATCGTTGCTAGGTGGATGAGGTCAGATAGGTAGTCGCTCCGTGAAAAATACTGGTGCTTAGCTGCAGCCGGCTAAAGTGGTCGACCCCAATATAGTTTTGGAAAAGAACAGAATAGAATGGAATAGAATGGAATAGAATGGAATAGAATGGAATAGAATGGAATAGAATGGAATAGAATGGAATGGAATAGAACGGAATAGAACGGAATAGAACGGAATAGAACGGAATAGAACGGAATAGAATGGAATAGAATGGAATAGAATGGAATGGAATGGAATGGAATAGAACGGAATTGAATGGAATAGAATGGCATAGAACGGAGTAGAACGGAATAGAACGGAATAGAACGGAATAGAACGGAATGGAACGGAATAGAACGGGATAGAACGGAATAAAACGGAAAAGAACGGGATATTTTAGCATATATATATATATTTTATTAGTATTATATATATCGTCGACCGTAGGTTCAATTGAGGTAAGGGACAAAATACGATTTTTCAGGAGAGGCCGACAAAGTTTTTTTTCGGACTAAATCGCCTATAACTTTTTTTCTTATTAACCTTTTTCGGATTCACACATAATCTTGTATTTTAGTACTCTATCTACACGTGTAACATTTATTTAAATAAATTAGCTATTTAAGAAAATAGATGTCCCTTACAACAACGTATTTTGTTAGTAATGTCCCTTACTGACCAAGTATCTTGTAGTCTCGTCCCTTACATTAAATTGACCTCTGCGTTGGATTCAATTTATTAATGAAAAAATAGTGTAAAGCACTTGTTGAAAAAAAATATGGAAAAAATACAGTGTAAAGAGATTTTTGACATAAAATGAAGTAAACACTTTTGACGTACGGATATCATAAATTTGGAAATCGTTATTATTGTTACAAGAAATCATTTAAGAGACATGAAATTGTATTAGAACCGTGTGTCTGTTTTTTGTGTGTTGCTTACATAGTACAATGAAATGAAATGTTTGAACATTGTAATAGCAAATTTGTATAGATTTAATAAAACAATTTATATTTCATTTAATATGTTTATTGTAATCAAATTATTAAAAGAAATTGTAACAATTTTACCTATAATTACTTTGATTTTTTATTCAAATTAAAAAGTAGCTGCAAATAATCCTAATAGAGCCTCTAAGGCATTGTTAATCAAATTAAAATAATCAATTTTACTTACTACCGCTTTACCGCTTAATCAGCCTTCAACATGAGATCAATGTTTAATCATTATAATCATTAAAAAAAATATTAATAAAATTGAGATCAATAAATGTTTCAGAATTAAACGTTTTTTTCATCAACATTATCTTCTTCGTCCGTTTGATTCAAATTTTCAATCACTTTAGCGCAATATGGTAGCTTCAAATAATCTTGATGAAATCTACTGGGCATAGCATTCACACACAAATTTTTTAAATCTTTGTATTTTGCGAACGATATTGGTAGCCTGGTGTTATACAAAGGTCTTAGTTCTATGCAATTATTGTCCACTGTTATATCAGGCGAGTCTGCTAGTTGTGACGGCACACTAACAGATGTTTTACTCTTAACCTTACCCTTTCCCGTCCCTTTTCCTTTTCCCTTCCCACTTTTCGTTTTACGTTCTGGATTACTCCCTATCTTTTTGGCTACCATTTCCCCATTTATTTTGATGACATAAACAACCGCTTCCTCCTTCATAGAGTGTTTAGTCCAAATGGTTTTAAGGTCTTTTTTCTTTAACGTAGCTATTCTAATTTTCGTAACTTGCAAGTCCTTCGTCTTTTGTGGAAACAGTTTTTCTGTTACGGGGTCCCAGTCAATGAAATCCTTGTGCTCCATAACGGTTACGACGTAGGGACGAGGATTCTTTCTAGCACATTCCATGTAACTAGGCCATTGCGTGTAACTATAACCAAACAGTCAATTTTCGCACTTCTCGTTCAATAACAGAGTGAGAAGAGAAGAGTGAGAAGTGAGAAGCAATTGGTTTAAATGGTTTTGTTTTTCCATTTTTACCACTGTTTTTGTCAAAAACCGTGCACAATCCCGACCAAATGACAGATGAACTCGCACTGATAGCGACTTTTTTGATGCCCGCGCGCTGCTTTCGCATTGGTATCATCCTCTCATTCGCACAAAGAAAGACGTTGTGAGATAGAAAAGGATGATAATAGTGCAAGTACGTGCTATCTTGTGTTATGAAGTTAGAAGTGTGTGTAAATAAAGGTAACAGGGATAAACAATTCAATACTTCTCATCAGCAAATTAGTGTAACGGACACCGAACCTAAATATAATTCGATTCAAATTGGTGTAACGTTGACACTGCTTAAAGTATGACAATGCAAATTGAGGTAAGGGACAACTATGTCAAAACTCGTGCAATCCATTTAAAGTATGGATGATATTAATTTTTTTAGATAACAAAGACATTAGTGTAAGGCCAGTTTTATTATTGTTTCTTCAAAAATAAACCATGTAATGGTAATT
>NDFZ01005434.1:0-81892 GCA_002192655.3 Mamestra configurata | reverse complement strand
TTTTATTTATTGTACACCTACCACAGTATAGTCTTTATAACCCAAAGGTTGACTGGTAGAGAATGCCTTGATGCATTAAGTCCGCCCATGTACCACTATTGTACATAAAGTTTAAATAAATAAAACGGAATGGATTAGAGTAGAATAGAATACAATAAAATAGAACAGAATGGATAAGAGTAGAATAGTATACAATAAAATAGCTTAGCATTATACTTAACATTATACTGCGATGCCGTTCGACCTTTAGAAGCGAATTTTGCCAGCACAAGAAGTACACGTTCTAGGTAATAAGAACTGGTCATTAACTGTAGACCGCAATGCAATCTTCATTATCGTATCAGATTGTCACTCAACACTCAATCACCAACTTGCTTGAACATTTTTCTACCTATCACTTGGTTTAGGTGTACCTACTATTACGAAGAAATTCGCTGGTTGTGATAATTATTTACTTCAAATTACTGTGTAATGGAAAAAACGATTAATGTCACATTTAATTTATTTAATTTTTTTATAGCTAATACCAAACCATATCAAATTTTATTAGTTCCAAAAACTGTCTCTTTAAGGTAAACTAAGTTTGTATTAGTAATTTCTAAGAATAAGATTTAAAAAAGAAAGTTATATACTCTGAAGCATTTTAATTACACAAAATCTTGTTTCTGTGATATTTCACGATTTGCACCTGCACCATTAAAATATGTATAGTGAAGCTCTTTGTCAGCTTAAAAATTTACTTAATCTCTTCAATAAACAACATCATAAACAAACACACAATTTGGAATCTTAATACTTAGTCTTTAATTTTTAAATCCATAATTTTTAAAACAAAATGGTAGGAACCGATGGTGTAACGTTATAATTTCAAGAAACATACATACATAGATGTAGGCATTAGTTTACGGCAGCTAAGTTCCTGCTCTTATGATAAGTGATGTCTTTGTAACTTATCGATAAAGTCTTTAATACATACCTTTGCAAACCTGCTGTCAGTATCAGGCCATTAATACATTGCAGATTTATCATGTCTGTATACTAAATATCATTCTTGACTGATCATTTTGAAGCTTAGGCAATATAAATAATAAATATCAAAATCTAATCTTCTAAATATGAACATTAATATATTAATTTCCATCCTTTGTTGGTATTTTCACTAAGTAATATAATTATAAAAGTGAAAAATTGGATGTTAACATGTTCGAATTTTTATTATGAATCAATTAAGCCTTAACGGATGAATGAATTTGGATAAAACTTGACACACGAGTAGAAAATGTTTTAGAAAAGGACAAGCATACTTTTTAGGGTTCCATAGTCAACAAGGAACACTTATAGTTTCACCATGTCCGTCTGTCTGTCCATCCGTGGTTTAGCTCAGAGACGCATAGTACTAAAAAGTTTGAAATTGGTACGTGTATACATATTATTAAACACGCCAAAAAAGGGGAAAAACCTCAAAAAGGCGATGACTTTTTATCGTCTATCCTATAGTTTAGGGTGTTGGTCGATAGGTCTTTCAAAAATATTAAAACTGTGCGAAATACATTTTTCCATCCAAGGATCCGTTTGAGAAATATTAAGCTTTAAAGTGCTAATTTTTTAACCAACTTCAAAAAAGGAGGTGATTTTTTATTTTTTATTTGTAAATAAAAAATAAAAAATCACCGTGTATTAGCATATACACGGTGATTTTTAAAGTGTGCGTAGATGGCGAAATTCGAAACTATGAGGAATATCGAAAAACACTTAAAGGAATCTCGAGCCCGATTTTGATGAAAACTAAAACTGCACATTACATTTTTGAAAAATCGGTATTCCTAGGCAGGATTCGAACCGGTTAAATTTGAAAAAAAACACACTGTATTATCCACCACCCGAAAGTGTAGATAAGGATCTGGGAAGTAACAACACATGGCAAATTAAAGGAAAAAGCTCATTTGTTAAATGTGTGTACATAAACTGTTAAATAAATAAATAAAATAAATAAATAACATTCTGCTTTTATGCAGACGAAGTCACCGGCAAAATTCAGTTATTTTCTAGTAAGTCTCGGCAATGCCAACGAATTTTAATATCGATAAAACCAACCTTCCCATCCCTATGTTACCGGAGAAACTTGCCATAGTGTAAGCAAACATTTGAAGTGGCCCAAACAATGATACCCTTATTTAATCAGACGCACCTGCTTACCTGATCCCTGGAGTTAAGTGGTGTGGGGGTTAGGCAAATAACGGGGCTAACTGTTTTTGTATTAAATTGTGATTGAATAAAATTATTTATTATAAGAAGTACATAGCCCGTTGTCGTTGACAAATCTTGGATCTGGACTTTTGTTGTTCAGTAAGTGACCAACACGTTTTGGGATTCTAAAGTCTTTAATGACTGAGTGATGGTCTATGATGGACAATGATGACTGAGTGCTGGTTTATGATGGTCAATGATGACTTAGGGATGTCTATGGAGCGCAGCAAAATAGTTTGAGCGAACACCACTCTGAACCAAACAACACCCTGCGCTCCATAACTAAAGTAATAGATGTTAGGGACAAATGTGTGTGGGCAATGATCGTCACTCACTGGACTCCTTAAGAAGGACGTCGTCGTTGAGGTCGACCGCGGCGAATGTAGTGTGACGAACTCACCATGTTTGTGGGGCTAACTTGGCCAGAGATCGCCCAACACAGAGATTTGGAAGGGGAAAGTGAAGGCCTTTACCCTGCAGTGGGACTCAAATGTAGGCAAACAAAAAGAAATAGAACAAGGCGTGTGACTGATGAAATTTGCTTTTGGCAAAATTTGGAAAAAAATAAAAACGGGTTATTTGCGGCAAGCATGACGGTTACCATAAAAAAAAACGAATTAAACAAAATGAATAAGTTATGCAGATCGCCAGATTCCTTACAAAATTAAAGCCAAATATGGGCTTCCCTCCTTTAGGGGATGAATTATAAAAAATCTTCCTAAATTCTCACTTACTATTACGAATAAACATTTTGTGTTTTCATATTATGTTATTCATACTATTATCCGATAAATATTTGTGACATTTTAAGGCAGGTACACACCACACGTACGGTTTCCTGATTAAATTTTTTGATTCGGAATTCCGTGAGACTCGTAAACGTTCGATTTTCTGTTCTTCTAACCCGAACGCAAGGCCTGTTTTCAAAAGAAACGTATTTCTTTTAACCCATTGCCTTCAACATTTTGTATGTAAGGTAAATATTTAGGGCGGAAAGTCTTGACATAGTTAGCAATCGCCTACTGACCGATTTTTGCCGTTAAATCCCAAGGCCACCAAGGTATAAAATGAATCTCGCGACCCTGGAACGCAACGGGCATTAGTAGGAACACGGATGGGTCTTAGTCAGTAAGAGTCTGACACGCCCTTCCGCTCCACCCAGAGCGGAAGAAATAATTACTTGATGATTTCCCATCCTTAAAATAGAAAAAAAAAGGCGATCGGTAACTATGTCGCGACTTCCCGCCCTGGTCTCAGAATCTGAATTCTTAATCTTTTCCCAATGGCAAAACCTAATCCGGAAACGTACATATGCGGCCGGCCTAAATAAGTAGATGATATTAGGCCTACTAAATAAACGAGATTCAATCTCCAAAGAGGTTCTAACAATATGTTGTTATATTACTTTTAATCGTCATTGTCTTAAAAAAGTAGCTGTCAGTGTGACATACATAGAATGTAAACAAAAATGCGTTAATACCCTGTGATTTGCTTTTCGCTATAAATAGTATTTTGTATTTTTTATTCGAAAACCAGGTATTGTTGTTTGTTTTATGATAGGTTATTAAATTAATTTGATATTGAGTTTGAAGAAAAACACAGGTAATTTTTAGAGTGATTTTTGTGTAGGTAGACCAAAGAGATTTAAGTAGTATAAATTTAATGTCTTTGAGGTAAACAAAATGAGCAGCTTTGCCTTTATTTCTTAAAATAAACTGAAGCATTTATTGTTCATCTATTCTTACAAATCATTCCTTAAAAGCGCGTTTATATGAGACGAACCTGTTTGAGTCAACATAACGCGGTCACCGCTCGTCATCTTCTCTACGCGGATTTGCAGTAACAAATTGAACTCCACGTAGATACAGCAAAATACGCTCTATTTGATTGGCACAGTGGCAAAATACGTGGCGCAGTCTGCCTGGCATCCTCGCGGTCAATGTGCGCGCAGTTACGTGATTCTAATAGAGCTATAGCAACTTATCCTTCATCATTCAGCCAAATGGTAAATGATGTCTGCTATTAGACATGCTCAATTGCTCATGCATATCTTATCCCTGACGCATTTCTACAACGACTACGGTCCTACAATCAGACGATACCGGTAATCTTCACTAGGCCATATATTTGTAAAGTAAACCTAGGGGGGAGTGGTTAAAAATCTTACTTCTATAATGACTGTGAAGGTTTGGATGAATGGATGGATGTTCGTTACCCAATCACACCCGAACGGCTGAACGGATCTGAATAACTAACTATTTGTTCGAAAGAGTCACCGCGGCCCTGAAACGCAACGGGCATTAGGAGGAACACGGATGGGTTTAAGTCAGTAAAAGTCTGAACTATTACTGACCAAAACCCATCCGTATTCCTTCTAAAGCCCTTTGCGTTCCAGGGCCGCGATTACTCTTTCGAACAAATTCCGCAACCCTGGCAGCCTCCCCGGCTGACCCAGGCCTGGTGGATACTGCAAGCTCTGATAAGTTTTTCTCCTTTCAGGTAACCAATCATGGCAAAAAGCGATGCGGAGACTTTGGAAAAGATGAAACTGTTAGAAGATAGAATCAAAGCGCCTTCCATATGGGGTCGAGTGCCCTGTGGAGTGAGGTTTGAGGACCTACAGGATTGGAGATATGATGACGCGATACGATTGCTGAAGAAACATTATTTGACTGAGGATGGCGAGGTGAGTCGAGTTTTTTGCTTGTTTTGCAGGTTGTTCATGGTTGTTAAACCATGAACAAAACATGAACCAAAAAGCTGTGCTATTTTCATGCCTATCGCATATTAAAAACACGCCTGTAAGGATTATTCAGAGGTGTATTAATCTAGACAGACGTTAGTGTATCTGTGAAGGTCGCGAGGCTAGTAAAACAGTCTTCTAATTACAATATCCCTTACTATTATAAACGCTCACCAGTCCTTTAAAGAAAATACCACGCAGTCGAACTGTCAAGACAGTGCAAAATTTGTTTTAGTATTTTTTTATTGTTGGGCAGGCAGACCTTGCCTCCTATAATATGTGAAGAAATAGTCACTCGCATACTCGCTTCGCATCGTGCTACGCTTTGCTACGCGACGTGCTACGGCGTAGCACTAACATCCTTAAGAATCTCGTAGCTGAGTGGCATTGCATCATACTGTTCGAAAAAGCTGTTAGTAGTGGTTTATATTAACTTAGTTTCTCGTGGCTTCGCTCTCGTGAAAACAAAAATTATCCCAAGGGAACATTCTCCAGATGCTCTACTCATGTACCATGTCTCATCAAAATCTGTTTAGCTGTTAATACGTGAAGATGTAACAAACATACAGAGTTACTTTCCGATTTATAATATATTAAAAAAAAAAACCATTAAGGAAGTATCGCAAATCATTGTTTAAGCCGAGTAAATTAATTACCACACCATAAAAACATGTTAATTATAACACAGATGTAGCCATTTAATATCCTTGCAAAATATATAATTTGCGCCCAACAATGCGGCAATTGGTTCGACTATTTAATTAAAGGGGAAAAACAAAAAAGATGAATCGCCGTTCGGAAATCTTAATTTACTTAATTAAGATGTTTTGTGCCAAGAAAAAGTGGGTGAAAAACAAACTGCCTTTATTTAAACGTAGGTCTCAGTGAGAGCGTTCGAGGCGATCGGCGGCGGCAACCTCTCGCGTCCGGCCTTGGTTGAATCCATGGTCCGGAGCGAGGAGGCTTGGGAAGCGGTCACCTCCTTCTGCGAAGCAGTAATGCTAGCCAAGGAGGAGGCGGGCCGCGCGAGGGAAAGGCAAGGCCTTCGCCCCAACCGCCGCTACAGGAGAAGACGCCCCGGGCGTCGGGAATCGCAGGACGATCCCCGGCTACCGTAGGCGCGGGCCTGCGGACGGCGAGCATTGGGTGGCTCGCCGTCCGATCACCACCAGGCCCGGGTCGATGGCGCGTTGTGTTCCACGCGCGCCTCAAAGAGATGTCAGCATAAAAGACGGGGCCCGCTAGGGCCAGAGCCTGCCAGGGTTGCGGAATTTGTTCGAAAGAGTCACCGCGGCCCTGGAACGCAAAGGGCTTTAGAAGGAACACGGATGGGTTTTAGTCAGTAAGAGTCTGACACGCCCTTCCGCTCCGCCCAGAGCGGAAGAAGTCATTGATGATTTCCCATCCTTAAAAAAAAAAAAAAAGGAATTGCTTATATCATATTGGTCTTCCTCAAATAATATAATCTTAGCTTCTGCCCGCGACTTTGTACGCGCATATCCTATTTTTTGACCATTCCCGTATACATATACAGAACGAATTTTCCAAATCTGACTGGTAGTTCCAGAGCTGATGTTAAAACAAACAAACTCTTCAGCTTTATAGATAATATATCATATAATATAAATAATTTGTGGAGGCATCTCACTAATTGCTCTCACTGATAGGAAGCAACCATCACGTGCATCGTGGAGTTACATTAGCTTTCAAAATCCAGTTTTTGTGTGTGTTTTAGTGCACTTACAGCGTAAGACGTATATGTCACCGGAAAATAGCAAATTCCGTAAGATTTTAAATAACTTGAGATATTGTAAACTCTCCATAAATTTCTCGGAATAACTTCGCGATATTATAGACTATCAAATTTTGATGCATAAAAAAGTATTCCAAATGTTCAGTTGACAATTTATCGAGAGTTCATAATCTTACGGAGTTTGCCATTTTCCGGTGACATATACATATTTCCAGATTAACGTGATTTATGTTTATAATTATAGCTTTACTAGGGTTTCGCCTGCATCCGATTATACTTGAAGCCGACCTCAACCTACGGCAAAGAAACAAAAATTTGTATGGCCCACAGATAATTGTTCCGGGTCTGGCTGTTTGTGTATGTGAGTTTGTACATATGTTTGTAAATGCACCCACGATACAGGAAAAAATCCTAATTTGAGGCAACGTTTATTTAAAAAAAAATCACTGTGCAGATAATCATTACACTCGGGGGAGCGGAGTCGTGGGCACAGCAAGTTATATTCTTTATGCTCTTACCGCCTACGCACGCACCCCACATTTAACTCCATCCAAAAATAATTGAAAAATACTTTTGATTGAAATTTTTATATTTATAAACCTTCTTTTAAGTTCATAGAAAACGAAGTCTATTCAATTGGAATCCAATTTGTTAGTAAAATATTTTATCTGTAATTTTGATTAAATTAGAAATACTTTTCGAGTTGATGTTGTTGAAATTAAAAGAATATTCTTGGAAAAATTAATTAGATTTTTTAAATAGGCTTTTCTTAGAAGCAGATCATTGTAGTTTGTGCTCCCAGTGATGCCATTGTTCTAAAATGTGACAATTGAAATGTGAGAAGTCTGAGATCCGGACTTGTGCCCGATTGATGGCAATAAGCTCGCCCCCTATAACATAGCGCTTAAAAATAACTGCTGAAATATGGGTGTAGTATTACACCTCTGCCTAACCCTTCAGGTAATACAGGCGTGATGTTATGTAGTATGTATGACTAGTACTTGACTATGTCTTTACTTATTTTAATGACGTCTACGCAAGTTGCGGGGGGCACAAGTATCAGCTGTCACAGGCATAGTTAGTACTATCATGGGCTCTCAGTATTAATGTGTAATTCGTGACACACATTTTTGGATGGAAAATTATGACAATATAGCAATGGCAGACGAGGCATCTCCTTGATCCCGTGAAAGAATGTCAAGTTATCTATAACGGCTTCACTTATAAAAGAAGTATTTTGTAATTGTTTTATCAAAGTTCCTTAGCTCCTGTAACGCATATCCTTCCTCAGTTAATTTATAATAGTAATATTTATTTTTCTCACCACAATATTACAAAAAATACATATTAAATGGTATAGAGTCAGACAACATTTAATATTGTGGGAGACTGGTGCCTAAACTAAGCTCTAGGCCTTTATTTCAGGACACCAGGTCTCCGCCCTTTTACAAAATGATACATTTTATTTGCAGTGTACTTGTACACTGACAACTAAAAGATAAAAAATCAACATTATAAAAAGATGGTGGCTCGAGTGGAAAATTTGGCCAAAATTTTGTTAATAGGTTATTTGTGTGAGGAAGTGTGTGAGTGAGTTGCTTTAATAGAAAATGTGCTACCACTGAAAATGTACTTCTCTGCTACTACTGTACTTGGCTGACATACTGCCCTGTATCTAGATGCGAAAACATTTCATTCGAAGTCTTAGTAAACTTCTTTTGCAGCTAACGTACAGATCAATGAAGATAATAGATGACAAGGAAGGCACAGATGAGTTCGTGCACAACGTCCGAATATGGATGAAGGATAAGATGTCTTTAGCAGCTGTCAAGGAAGGAACAGACAAACTAGTTGGAGTGCTTATCATGAGGATACAAGAGAAAAGTAAGTTATGTTCTTATTTTTGTGTGGACCATAGCCTAATAGTATTAGTAGTCATGTCGTGGTAATAAGTTAAGCTAGTCAATAAGTTGGTAGTGGGTCAGACTGTCTAGAGTGCGTCGGATCATTATATAGATCAGCATTTTTCAAGAAAATTACAATGTGCGTGAATCTGAAATAGCTAATTAGCCGGATTGGGCCGTATTATTATGTTTATAGATGCCTAGCAAGACTTGAATATTGTGTGTGTATGAATCTGTTTGGAATGCCTCTCACGAGGTGGACCGTTGACCTGGTGAAGGCCGCGGGAATCCGCTGGTTGCGAGACGCATAAGATCTGTGGATATGGCAAAATTTGAGGAGGCTTCTCTTATTCTTTTCAATGTTATATAAATATTTGTACGCCGATACCTACGGCTAAACATGATTGGACTTAAACTGACTGCGATGTAATATCTTGCATGCTCTTGTATGTATATGTCACCGGAAAATTGCAAACTCCGTAAGATTATAAAATAACTTGAGAGATTGTAAACTCTCGATAAATTGTCAACTGAACGTTTGGAATCTTTTTTACGCATCAAAATGTGATAGTCTATAATATCTAGAAGTCATTCCGAGAAATTGTGGACTGACATAAAGTGTCAATGCCGTCGGTATGACCCAAACGGTTGAATTTGGCGTCAAATTGTGGTTCGTGTGAATTAAACCTTTCTTTTGTATACAAATTAGTGCCTGCCAACATGTTGTTGTTGTGGTGTAGTACTGGTAAGCCTTATTCTTTATTTGATACAATCTCCTCATAATAGTTAATCAAATTCCCATAAAATCTAAAATTCACAAAGCTAGTCGCATCACTATTCTGAATCTATTTGCGTATCAATCGGAACGAATGGAACTCGATTCGTTCTGAACCGATGGCAGTTACATTAGGGGGCAGATTCCTTGAATGCTTCGAGCCTAAATTTTTACTGCATCCGTAAAAAGAATTCCGATTCAGCTATAGGGTTTTTTGGCTGGTTCAAGTTGGGGGATGAAGCGAATTCAATAAAAAGGATAGACAAGTTTATTCAATTATTTATTTACTAAATAATACTATCACTGAATTTGAAAAAATAACATTACTTTAAATTTAAACGAATCTACTTCGAATTAACCAAAAAAGACTCTCTCGTCTTGTTTTTAGGGTTCCGTTCCGTCAAAAGATTAAAAAGGAACCCTTATAAGATCCCTCTCTTGCCCGTCTGTCTGTCCGTGTGTCAACACCGATTTTCTCAGGGACGGGTGGACCTAGCGACTTGAAATTTATACCAAATACTGAGGTCTATTAGGTGTGTGAAAATCAAGGTCCTGAGTCAACACGATAAAAAGTTATGGGCAAATTTAGATTTTAGCGAAAACTTGAAAGTACCAAAATTTACCTTAATTTTCAAATAATTGGCAAAAAGCAAGGTCAAATTAAAGGGTTTCATACACACATAATTGACGCCTGCCACCAATAAAAATGATACCAACTTTATTTTTATTATGGCGGTATAATGGGTAGGTAATGAATTCTCGGCGCACGAGTTCGACTCGCACTTGACCGTTATTTTTGGTCGAAATGTTGTAAGGATAGATACCAATATTGTAAAACCAAGTTTTGCAGCTTCGAAAGATCGTGTTAACACGTTTAATCTGTGAAAGGTGAAAGACCTAGAATGATCCAATATTGATGAATTTTAACTATTGCAGGGCAAAAAAATTCAGTCAGTGAAAGCGAAAAAAAAAATATTGGTAAAATTTTTCATGAAGCGGTTTTTTTAAAACGCTACCTCTCATCCCTCGATCCCTATTTCTTGTACGTAAATTGGATTCCAAGTAGTAGATACGGGTAGGTCTATATTAGGGGCGGTGATGCTATCGAAGCGTATACAGAACACTACACTACAAAGTATCAAGTCAACGTAAGGTGAGCTTATTTTCCGATTCGCTATTGATAAACAGAATAGGATCATTTGGATTCGGAGAGAGTCAAAAGTAAATACTATGCGATTTTTAGTGGGATTCCGAAATGAGACTTGGATGGTTAAGAAATAAATGTTGGTTTTTATGCTTTTTTGGTTGGTAGTTTAATTTGGATTTGGCTGTGTAATTTGGGTATGGGTTCAATTTAAAAAAAAATATCTAGGCCAGAAAATTGCTGTAGCCTTAAGTTTTTTTGACTAAATATATTTGATCACTAGCTTTTGCCCGGGACTTCGTCCGCGTGGAATAGATACTTGTGGCAGACATTTTTATTTTAAGATTATGAAGTTTAGTAAAGTGTCAGTCAATGCTACTGAACAGAGAAAGAATAGATAGATATAGATAGTTTAACAAATGTTCAAGGTGATTCTTTAAATTGGCATAACTTTTTTATGTATGAACCGATTGACATGAAACAAACACTAAATGTTAAGTGATGCTTACCACAATGTATTAGTGAAAACCACATCTAAATCCACAAATAAGCCGTTTCTGAGATTGGCGTTCACAAACGCACAGACAAACAGATAAACAGACAATCAGATATATAGTCCTCCTTGTCGATTTCGACAACGGCGACCCCATGACACTACTTCCTAGCGTGTGCCCTGATATGACTCGCTAGACTGAATTTGGTTTTAAATACCCGATCACAGCTAAGGTAATACAGCTGACCGGCGGAATTAAAAGTATAATTATATGAGGGCTTGGGTCTCTCTTTACGTATTTGGCGTTTTTCGTTGATGGTTTCAAGTCGATTTTATTCGAACATTTTCACACTGTTGAAAACCTTAGTGCGCCAAGACGACCTAAGTGAAGCGAGCCTCTCCCAACCGGATGGGTCAATAGCGCAATCGCTTAAATGTCTCTTGAACACGTCCTTTTAGCGGAGATGTTGACCACCGAATCAGAATCAGATACAGAGACAGAGAAAGAGAGAAAAAAAAAACTAAAAATCATAGTTTTGCGTGCTACTTGCGTTGATAAAGGTCCCAATAATATTTTTTCTCATATATCTTCCATGTACAGACAGCGATCCGTTACATTTTTATTATATGTATAAATATGTATAGATTATCTGCCTAGCGACTAGAGACTACCTATCTGAGCTGAATTATCCTGCTTTTATGTAACTAACACGATACTCCTGGGCAAGACAGGTTTCTAACTACTCGAAACACAGTTTGATGGTTTAGTAGCAGTATTATATTATGTGTTTAGCCTATTCAGTCAAAAAAGTATTACTAGCTGAAATACAATCCTACTTTCCCGACTGCCCCAGAAAGGGGGTCATATTTTTACATTTTAATTTCATGTTTGTCTGTTTCTTCCGATTCCAGGTGCCTTCTCCCGAACCTTCAGCCGTGTGAAGTTAACCCACAATCCATTATACTCAACTGTTATGAAATTCTACAATGCGATAGAGAAGCCAGTCAACGTATATGAGTCGCTACAAGTTAGGAGGTACTTCAAGATATACATCATCGCTTTGAAGAGCAGGTACAGGCATCGAGGTTCGTTTTAATTGGTCAATGTTTTTATATTTCTTTTGGTGTCTCTCATAAGTAAAGGATCAGTAAGCGTAGGATATTAGTTTTAACAGCCTAGCATACGTGTTTGGATCCCCGGCCAAAAGTGCGGACCGCGAGCGTTGGGTGGCTCGCTGTCCGATCACCACCAGGCTCGATGGCGCGTTGTGTTTCACGCGCGCCTCAAAGATATGTCAGCATAGAGGACGGGGCCCGCTAGTGCCAGAGCCTGCCAGGGTTGCAAAATTTGTTCGAAAGAGCTACCCTGGAACGCAGAGGGCTTTAGAAGGAACACAGATAGGTTTCAGTCAGTAAGAGTCTGACACGACCTTCCGCTACACCCAGAGCGGAAGAAGTCATTTGATGATTCCCCATCCTTGAAAAAAACACTATGATTGCAAGTTGTTTATCACTATATATTATGACATAAAGTATATTCCATTTCTTGTTCGTAAAAGGGTAATTTTAATTATATTTCTTAAAGCCTAGAGAAAAAACAAAGTGAATGATTTTTTTTCAAAAATCTCAAGAATGACGGAATAATGAGCGTTTTAAAATCTACATACAATAAACAGAGGCAGCACTAATTGCACGTGACGTCACTCGCAAGTCACAAAAATTGGTGCCATTCAGTGCAAACGACGTTTGGTGTGACAAGGATAGAATAACAACTTCAAAAACTTCTCTATTTTTCTACCGACTTTTTTTATTTCCAATTCACAAAATTTCGTACTATTTTAGTATCATATTTATTTGCATAGATTTTTGATAGTAGTCAATAAATATGAAGTATTAAATAACCAAAAATGGAAAAAGTCAAATTGTAGCGCAGACTGAACTTTACGTGTTTGCACAAAAGTACTTTTCTAAACCAAATATCGGTTTACATGTTTGGAAACATGTACAGCAATGTATGTTTGGTTAGTTTCCAAATATGAAAACAACTTTTACTTTATTGCAAACGCAGGAGCCTAATTTATCAAACGCTTTCAGGTATAGCCAAAGAGATGTTAAAAGCAGCAATAGCCCTAAGTTCAAGCGCAAATGTTCCCGCTATTTCCAGTATATTTACCACTGCGAGAGCACAGACCATAGCCACGGAGTTGGGCTTCACCAAACTAAATGAAATATACTACATTAGGTACCTTATTGATGGAGAGGTAAGTTTTGAATGATGGATCATAATCATAATAATGAGGTAGTCAGAGTCCATCTCAAGACCCTTATTGTGCTTCCTCTTTTCGAGTTGGTGGTTAATTTTTTGAAGTATTTGTGTCCAGTATGTGGTTACGCGTTAATGGAAGCGGTCGTGATGTTCACTATCGGCCGGTTTCAATAACGCTTCTACCTTTAACCAACTGGTCAAATTGGCTACCAACAGAAATACGGCGTTTCAGCTACTGTTGGTAGCATTGGGTATCATAAGGGTATATAAAACCCCGTTTTGCCAAGTATTGTTGTCAGTGGCTTACCTTGGTGCCTTAAAACCGATAACCACCAACATCAACCGATGGGGATTCACGAACCTTTTTTTAGGGTCCTTTTATAATTTTTATCCACAGCCTTACTTTACCCACTATTAAACATTCTTCTTTTTACTTGTGTCATAACCCTAGTTTATCATAAAACGTCGTTTTTAATAGACAATACTAGTTTCGCTGCAAAATCGCGCTTGCCGTGGTGACAATAGATGTTATGGTCCTACAGACGTATATACATGACGTATGGTCTACACATATCATCTCACATAAAGCGACTACTATTCCCACGTGATAGATTTTCACTGCACCTTACCAATGCAATGCATAATCCTCACATTTTTCAGTACATTCTGCAACCCACTTGTCAATCCTAATCTTCACCGCTCAATTTCTGCGTTCCTTTCCGAATGATTGGTCGCCTGTCGTGGAGTTTGGCTGGGTGATCTATGAACCAGGTTTTTTGCTCCGGAGAGAGTATGCATCGTCGGTACTGAATGATGCCAACAGGTGGCTGAAGCTTTAGTGTCAGTCATTATTTATGTGGTGAAGTCGATGAAGATATTTCGGTGTTTATTTGACAGCTTAGGAGGGAAGATTTCTGGTTGAGTTTTAGACTAAACCCAGACGTCCGCGTCGTGTTTTCTCTCTGAAATATTCTTTATCAACCTTTTTCTTTTAACGACAATTTGCTGTCAATGGAGGTCCAGCTGGTAGCTTTATCTTCATCAGGTATGCCGCCATAAGCATGATTTTGCAAGCTCTTTTTCACTTTTTCCACACGATCCTGAAGAAATAAACCCTTATTTTTTAGATTGTCTTCTACGACACCGGGCTGGGCAATTACGGGGCGGCTATGATGGCTTATCGTATACCAGGCGTGGAAGAACCTCAAGAGTTGACAGCTCAACAATCATCCAGGTTTACCATTGCAATGCCCGATGAAG
This sequence comes from Mamestra configurata, assembly GCA_002192655.3. Lineage (NCBI taxonomy): Eukaryota > Metazoa > Arthropoda > Insecta > Lepidoptera > Noctuidae > Mamestra > Mamestra configurata. The sequence goes on along the minus strand of NDFZ01005434.1, from coordinate 67,307 downwards.
ATTTAGAAGCTCAAGCTGGTGCGACTGATGAAGCATCTCCAACTCCTGAAAATACAGTTGCTACAGGTTCTGAAGGTGAAAAGAAACCTGAAGAGGCGAAAGAATAATAAATTTTCTGTTTGAACTGTTTTAGTTTTTATTTTCTACCCGCTTCTTAAGCCAATCGGTCGATCAGTGCCATCGATTGACGTTAAAACCAATCAATCAAAATTAGTTGAAATGAATTCGTTATTATATTCTTTTTTAATATGAATGGTCACTTAAATACACAACGTTTAATCGGGTGCTAGAGCTGTTGACGATGGATTGAAATTTTGTTGAATTATAAATGCATTTATCAGACCATTTGACTAACGTCGATTAATGGCATCGATTAACGTCGGACCGAAGATTGATTGATTAGCATGGTGACACCCTAAGGTGGTGGTGGTGGTCGATGGATAAGCAGCCAGAAGCTTGAAGGTAAATGGTCACTGCCGTCCGCCGGACTCTTGCCATACCAGAAGTAACGTTGCCATCTCACAGATAAAGCTATAATGCCTCATTGTGACGAAGCACCGACACAACATGTTGGGGTCGGCTTCCAATTTAACCGAAATCAGCCGAAATCTGACTTTCATAACCTAGTTACTATGTACAGGTACCTACCCCTTGGCAATATTGGATCATTGGTCAGATTTTCTGGCTTCAGACTAACGATAACGACTGCCAAAGATCTACAAGACAATCGGGATCAACGGCTTCGGAATAATATTTTTATTAGCTAGATATAGATGACAACATGTATTCTACATGTTGGTCAAAACAGCAAAAAAGTCATCTTATTATTCTACTTAAATTTTTCCCTGCGGTGGAAAAGTTATCTATGAGTTACATTTATTATAGCCGTAATGGAGCTTCAATTTTCTCCAAAATTATCTTGCTTCATCACTTCAGTCGACATCACCGTAAATTTTTCGATGTACAAAAAAGATATTTAACGTCAAATTACACGCCATTTTACTATATGTTACGACACGTTTACGAGACGACTGCCCTGTGATGTAAACCTCTTGCTGTACTGAAAACAGTTTTATGAAGCAGCGCTGCGGATGCACACTTATTGTAATTTTTTGATTTCATACAATATTGTTATATTAGTTAGTTTAGTTACATATGGTTTTGGTGTAAGGTGACATGCCAAAAAGTTGGTCATTAATCTCCGGTTCCTGAATTGAGGGTTTGAAGCTGATCACTTGCCAAACTGTAATTGCATGAAAACGCAATTTGCATGAAAATTTGAGCCGAGTTTGATAGGTTCTTAAATTAAAAATTCTCAATGTGAGTCATCGTTTAAAACTTGGTAAGATATATATTATGGTTATTATGCTGCCTTGAATTACAAAACATTATTTGTATGTCTGCTGTTGGAAGTGTTTCCTTAGATCTCTATTCCTGAGACTGAAAAACCTCATTGGTCATTATCATGTTTTTTTTTTTAGGGATGGGAAGTCATCAAATGACTTCTTCCGCTCTGGGTGGAGTGGAAGGGCGTGTCAGACTCTTACTGACTACAACCCATCCGTGTTCCTTCTAAAGCCCTTTGCGTTCCAGGGCCCGGTGACTCTTTCGAACATATTCCGCAACCCTGGTCATAATCATGATTGCCGAGCTTGTGATCCTAGGTGATCCCAATAACAAATTATGACTTGGAATAGTCTTGCCCATGGAAATCTTAGAAATACAGGAAATTGTATTTTGGTTCCAATACTTTTATAGCAACATCGCCTTCCTCAGCTGCGCCTTTAATGGAACAAATCTCAAGGATTTTACGACACGTACATAAAACTGGTAATCGCTGGGAACGAACGAATGGACGCTATTGGCAGCGGCCATTTTGCAAAAAAATCTACAGGTGGCGGGGTGAGATATAATCAAGCAGGCTTGTTAGAAGTCAGGCAGACGAAAACATAAATGGGCTCTAATTTTGGCTCGGTTTAGCTGGGAATTGAGACGGTTTTAAGCAACTGCATGATGTTGCAGGTCAAATTAGCAATAAGTAACAGTGTTGTTCACATGGCGTACTCGTAGCTAGGCTAAAAGTCTCGCTTTTTTATGTATTTTATTCAATTCTCATGCGATTGGATTTTATCCATCATTATAAACGCAGATACATGAACTAGTAAAAATTACGACGTCAATACCTTTGTTTCTTAATGTAATAATTATAAGTACCTAGATGACCGAGCTTTGCTCGTTTTCTAAAATTGAAAACTAGCTAGATCGATTTATCGCCCCCAAAACTTCCTGCATACTAAATTTCATCAAAATCGTTGGAGCCTCTCCGAGATTCAGATAAATAATAAAAATAATAATATATGTATAAATAAATACAAGAATTGCTCGTTAAAGGTATTAGATTAATAATTGGCAAACTATTCAGTTTTAATAAAACAGTTTTTTCTCAGGGTAGTCAGATAGGAAATATGTCTCATCGAGTTAAAATTGACTATAAAAACTGACGTGCAAGGATGAGAGCAAACGAGCGTAAAATGAGTTTCCGTCGCCGCCCGTGTGGCACAAACAGGACTTTAGTATAAAACCGAATGCAACGCAAATTCCGTGACTCATTTTACGCGACTCACAACTCAAAAAACTACGCTCGTTGGGCCTCGCCCTAAGTCTTATTATTAACCAACTTGCAAAATAGATACACATTATCACTTAACGAAGAGAAATAATTAAATTCGAAAATAAATTCAAAACAAGACACCCTACTAATAATTTTCTTTTGTGTCATACTTTCCCAAAGACAACAATGATCAATCTCCCGTAACAGCATCACGTCATCCCCTAAATAAATTTTAATGAGTTTAAGATGCTTATCACAGATGTCTCCGCGAAACTTTGATTAAATAACTTATTTTTAGAAAGTCAAGTTTTGTATAAAACAGCCCTAAGGTAACTTCGGAGCACCTCTAGGGGCATTGTCCTTTTATTTGTGAAAGGCAATGATGGTGTCAGGAGACGGCAGAGTAAACATCAACCCCTTGCATAATATATTAAAAATATATATAATATATATATTAGGCACACGGTTCGGCATTAATTTATCAATTGACATGTTCATTAATCAATGTATGTACCTATACAAAATATTGTAAAACTTATATTTGTAACTATGGAGTTTCTTGTCCATTCTTCTCCATAAGATTCTACTTTTGGCGTGTAATTTCAAACTGTAAATTTAACGTTCAAAAGTGCCTTTTAATGGTCTAATTGAAATAAATGAATTGACTTTGACATTAATAAAATATTATTTAATTTACTTTGAAAATTTGGTATTCACATACCACGTTTTTCGACATACTACTGTTATAATAACGATTTAATTAATGTATTTGTGAGCTGGTTTACTTTGACGTGCCAAATCACACTATGGATTTCTGTTAAAACTATTTCTATTGTATTCATTTAATGTGTGCTTTTAATAATAATAATAATAAAGCCCTTTATTCAGACCAACTTAGCATCTATTTACAAAGTATTTAGAACTATGAGTATGGATGTACAAATGTTTTCTTTTTTGTAGCTTTACTAATCTTAATCTATTCTATTCTAATATTTAATTATTTTTTGCAGGTCTGTTTGCCAGTCGGCAAAGGCCTCCTCCAACCTTTTCCATTCCTGTCTATCTTGGGCTACTCTATTCCACGTTACTCCTGCTACTTGCCGTATATCATCGTCCCACCTTTTCTGTGGTCTGCCTCTTTTCCTTTTCCCATACTACTGTTATAATAGCGATTTAATTAATGTATTTGTGAGCTGGTTTACTTTGACGTGCCAAATCACACTATGGATTTCTGTTAAAACTATTTCTATTGTATTCATTTAATGTGTGCTTTTAAATAGTATTTATTGATCATTATGGGCTATGCATGAAAAAAATGGATATTATTTTGTTTATACACATAATAATTTGATGTATGTTTCGAAGAGCTCGTGGCTAAAGAATAACTGCCGCACGGGTCGATCAAGGTTAAGCAACGCTTGCCAAGGTTGGTCTGTGGATAGGTGACCATCTTACAATATCGAATTTTCTCCGTGCCTCAGAAAGCACGTTGAGCCGTTGGTTCCGGCTGTCATTTGTAGATTTTTGGCAGTCGATACGGACTGTCAGAAGCCAGTAAATCTAACTCCAGTCTTATCAAAAATTACCGTGTTACCCAGTTAATGGGTTGTGGAGATCTGATAGGCAACCGCTCCACGTAAATTACTGGTATTCAACTGAATCCGGTTTGACTGGAAGCCGACCCCAGTATAGCTGGAAAAAGGTTAGAGCGATGATGCTGGGGCGGCTTTCAGTAATACCGGACGCAGCTGAGTTTTTTTTACATAGAGCGTGAAAAGATTTACTCCCATAGACTAAGAGGAGGCCTGTGTCTCAACAGTGCGAACGTTATAATATGATTATGATTACTTGTTGGCCAAGTGCATGTTGACGTGGTGAGACCAGTTCTCAGAAATGGCTCTAATAATGGAACCAACTGTGGAATTTGTGCATCGCGAGCCAAGGAGAAAACGTTAAAGGAGGTGAATCAAATTGGAAATGTTAATGTAATTTGTTCTTGATAAAATTATTCACCGTATTGTAACATGGCGTCAAAAAAATCGTCCTAAGTTAAGTAGGTACCTTGCCAAAATCGAAATGAACAAGCACAAAAACAGTTACCAAAGTAAATATACAGTTGGAATTAAGAGGTACAGTCAATCAATGTGATCTTTTTGGCCTTAGAAAAGGATAGAAATAGTCTGATCAAACGTGTTAGAATGGGATGGAGAATGGAAAGTTTAATCAAAAACAATCCATTTCAATATTATTAATTAGCCTCGGGGACGAGGTTTTGTTAGGAACAGTGATTGAAGAAAAATAGATACGGTAGATACTAAAATGATCATTTTTGGTGTCATTTTTGGGAAAAGTATTTGTTACAAACGAAGGCGGGCGTGGTAAAAGCTGCTAAAGTTCGACCGAGTCTTTGTCCGCCAAAATGCCTGTCCTCCCACATTGACGCCCTAATCCGTACGTAAGAACTCTTAGCGTGTAGTTGCTCACATTTAAGTTTTTATTAACTCTGGCTGGAGGCAAATTTTTATTAAGGCCGCCTCAGGCAAGTCTCTTTGAGCAGACTATAAACCCGCAGTGATTTGCGAGGGGAGGTAAAAGTTAATGATCCGATTGGTCTTAGTATTCATGTACGGTCTTCTCTATACAATATTACATATTCCTACAGTTCAAATCCAAACGAAACTTTGGTACATATTGATGGATTAGTTCCTGTTAACTTGATTGCTGTTAAGTTTTGTTGAATATTTTAGTTTTGTAATCATTTGATGAGTGCATATAAGACTCCTGGACTAGCCCTTCCCAACTACGAGTATGTTGGGGTGGCTTCTAGTATAATATACCCAAATGTAGTTTACCATTAAGTTACCACAATCCAATTACCGGGTAATACGGTAACACGGTAACCCTTGAACAGACAGATGTGTTGCTGGGGAGTTTGTTGCGCCACTTCTTCACTTCACTTCCCAGCTAAAACACTAGGAAGTGGTGACGGGCGGGCGTTTTGGGGGACTGTCTTTATGTAGAACTTTGACGTTCAAAAAGTGCTGGCACTCAGCCTAATTTGAATAAATGACTTTTGACTTTTGACTTGGCTATCGGTCTTTTGGGCTTTAGAATACCTGGAACGACTGCCAAAGATCTACAATATTTGGCCTTATTTTATTTTAGCTGAAAGACATCCACAGCTTGACACAGGCCTCCCTCAAGTGTCGCTACATCGACAGGTCCTATGCGTCTTGCATCCAGCGAATTACTACGGCCTTTACCAGGTTATTGGTCCACCTTGTAAGATACCTTCCAACGCTGTGTCTTCCGGTACGCGGTCGCCATTGCAGAACCTTTCGGCTCCATTGACTTACTATTCTGCAAGCAATGTGCCCTGCTTTATTTTGACGATTCCTAAAAAATCCTTTGCCACATCCAACTTCACATAAACCATTATAGAAATTGATAAATATTTTCTCAATTTATGTAAATTAATCGAGTTTCGTTTCGCCCGTAAATGTCTGTCATTATTACGGAAATGATTGAATTCGATCTCTCTGAATTTATTGTACGCCATAATAGGCTCAGCTGACTTAGTACCTAAAGTCTATGTTATACCTAATTGCGATATCAAAATTTCAAGAAAATTTAAATATATTATGGGAATACCTTTCTTGTATTTTCAATTTTGATGAGATTTTTTACACTTTCTGGAAATATTTGGATTTTGAAAACACTTTGTATGAAAGGCTTCACTGTTTTTAATGGTTTAGATTGAAAATTTCGAAATTTCTTTTTTCTTATAATTTAGTTTTAGTTAATCAATCAAGAAACCTTGCATCCTCCTTGTCTGAAGGCAGTATGAAAAATGGGTTCCTAGAAAATAAGAAAAAAAAAAAGAATAAAAATGTTTCATTTGTTTTTCAATTTCCTTAAAAATCACCACATGTAACGGTATTCGATTCTTCGACAGTCAGCTACGTTTTTATACTGTTGACATTATTTATTTATTTTTATTAAAGATAAAATAATTTATGATAAATAAATTCAATTAATAAATAAAACCAAGGCCCGATTTTCCTCTTTAGAGTTGAGACGAGGACAATCCGAGCAAGAGACAGACAGAGAACAGACGCATTCGAAATGTGGTGCTGGAGGCGGATGCTCCGAATCTCATGGACAGCCAAACGCACAAATGTGTCTGTCCTTTCTCAACTCAATATCAAGACCCGATTGTCTGCAGTTTGCTTACAGCGTATTTTGACCTATTTTGGCCACATAATGCGAAGGGGAGATAGCAGCCTTCAAAAGCTGGTAATTGTTGGCAATACCGAAGGAAAGAGAGCACGAAGCCGATCTCCAACACGATGGTGTGACCAAGTGAAAGAGGCCACGTCCTCAAGCAAATTCCAGCAGGTGTTAATGTCAGTTTTGGACCGGACCCGAAGACAGATTGTCCGCTTAAAAGGGTCCAGTGACCACGATCCTCAGTAATGAGGGACCGACTGAAGAAGAAGAACTAAATAAAAAAAGAATGAAGTTAATTAATTAATTTTTTTCAAGTGGGTGGCCAAATCCAAAACAATGAGTAATAGCAAAATATACTAAAAGGAGTTTCCGTTACGATTTTTTTTTACGAAAATTCTTTCCTTGAGAAAGCTAACTGCTGAGCGCCAAAGGCCATTATTTTTTTCTGTAATTTAAAACGAATTGCAATGACCTCTCGTAACATGCACATTAACAAACTTAATTTGGTGTTAACACGTAAGATATACCACTCTAGATTGATCTTGCGAGGTTACACCTCATCAAATTAATAAAAGATGTGTATTATACCGAATTTGTAAAACAGTTTTTGTACTCCTGAAAAGTTAATATATAATCTATTAGAATTAGAACAAGTAAACACTTTGAGCAAACTTGTATTTTAGTATCACTATCAAAAATCTTTGGTCTACGTAAAATCATTTCCTCAGAAATCATTCCCTTTATCAAAACAAAACATTGATTTACTGTTTTCTTTCTTTTATTGAAATACATATAAACAAAAGCGCACAAAGAAAGTAATACCCCTATAGTTCTGACCACTAACGAGGGAACCGGGTCACATACTACGTTGTGGTCAAATCTTGAACTAAGGTAAAACTGCAAATTTACCAGAAAAAAATATTACAGAAGAATGGTCACGGCCCTTATAAAATTTATCAAACTCCGACAGAAATTACACATATAGTCTCTTGTCGTCTGAAATATAAGAGAAAAACGTTTTTTTTTTTCGATTTCTTTGGCGAACATATAAATAAAATATGGTTTTGAGTGATCGTTCATGTGTTTGTGCTCGTTTGAATGGTTCTGATGGGCACTATTCGTTGTTGTTGGTAACAAGGATTTGATGATTCATCATCAGATCCTTGTATTCTGGTTTCCAGACCAGAATGCCAAATCTACTAGTTTTCAAAAAATTCGCATTCGCATTTCAGCTGCAATTTTCCAAAAATGTAAGAAAAGTGAGGATTTTTTGACAGGTTGCTTCAAAATTAATAGAATTGGCAGTCAGAAAGTGGATATTTTAGTTAGCTACTAGTATAACCATCGCGTCAGGGCTCATTTGAATTGTTCTGATGTGCACCATTCGTTGTTGTTGGTAACAAGGATCTGATGATGGAGACCAGAAAGGTGGATAGTGGATCTCTTAGTTGACTACTAGTATAACCTCGTTCAACCGTTTTCCATCTTTATGTTCTTGATCATCAGACCGTTGTTATCAACTATGCATAATACCCATCGGGATGATTCAAATGAGCTCAAACACGACCAGCATACTTGTAAGAATTAAATGCAGGTTCCTTGGGGAGTGTAGGGAGAGGACTTTCCGAAATTTCTACAGGAACGGGAAAAAAGCGAGCAATAGCTATGTTTGAGTTACTTATGAACAAACAAAGAAAGAATTTTATCTCTCGGTAAGATTATTTTAGATTGTACCGAAATTACATACAAACTGTGCTTCTTTCGGTTGCCAAAGAATGAAAAATATAATTTTAATTAGACTTAAGAATCACCACATTTCCCACTTTGACGGCTACACACGTAATATAATAAATAAAGAGTATATTTAATGACACAAAGGAGACATCAGAAAGGACTCGTTATGAACGATCTCTTTTGAAAAATATCAGTTAAATGCGATGGACGACGACTACTCTATCAGAATATTTTTGAATAAAATAGATATTGCGTTTCGATCTCGCTTTCAGTGGACACACAAATAGAAAATGTATTTAGATATTCAGGACGCTTCAGAAGTGCGCGGTTTTGCGCGGTTCCATGGTGCATGGTTTTTGTTTTGCCATTGTTTATTAACTGTATATCAGATACAGAACGTCCCTGAAATATGATTATGCATTTCTGAAACACCCTGTATACGGCAAATCAGTTTATTTTATACAAAAGAAATAAATACTTATATTTATTTCCAGGTATGTATGCAGTAATACATAGTATCTACGCATAATTACATAAAATATTTATATCTAGAAAATCAAAAAAAATTTACAAGTGTGCGATTCCCAGTAGCAGTATGGTGGATGTAGACAGTAGACCATGAGATGTCACGGCCCATTATACTAATTTTAAAACGACGTTTGTAATCTGTCAAAAGTTTAGGCAACAGGTGATATATGCGACAGATGCAAATGCGAACGTTGCCAAAAAATGGGTAAATAGTAGAATAGGCCCAGACTTGCCATGAAATTATTAAAACAATTGAAGATACCTAAGCTAAAGATATAATTGAAGAGCTACTGAGAAATGCCTGATAGGAAAACACACTGAGGTGATTAACAAATGGCGCAATTTTATGTATTGTCCTGTTATATTATTCTTCTCTTTTACTCTGTGTCTTTTGCTGCTGTGTTTTTGTAAAAAAACGAGCGAGTCTTACAGTACTCGCATAGGATGTGTAACATCTAACGTCTCACCTTGGTAAAAAGCAACATTAACATTAAAAGTACCAACTGACAGACAACTCGACCACTGCGCGCGCTCATTGGTCAAATCAAATAGGGCGCGCCAATTGGTCAAATCGAATAGGGCGCGCTCATTGGTCAAATCAAATAGCGCGCACTTTCTCGGCTTCCTGTTACACACGTCCGTCCCATTTCACGAAATCAGTCCCACAGATTGCAGGAAAGCGAGAGGAAAATTGTAACACAAAAAAAATCCAATCTATTTTTCTAAACCTTTGTCCGATCCGGGAAATGAGATGCTAGGGTACCCTAGGATCTCATTTACTTGCGACCACAAAACCGACAAGGCAGTTAGCGATACAAAGTTCATTAAAATCAATATTCCCTACAGTGAGTGAGCCCAAGTTTAGTAATTCAGTAGCAACTAATCAAGTTGCATCCACAGCACAAACACAATTACATTATGTACCTACGTACCTATGTACACGTGCGTTCGGTAGATCAGGTTAAGTCTAATTTAGATCGTTCGATACTGGGCGTAACTAAGTGATGTTGATACCGTGTAGTCCATTATTTTATTATGTTCGTTGTTATCTCGTGGCTAAATAATAAAAGCTGCACGGATCCACCGTTGAGGTTAAGCAACGTTTGCCAAGGTCGATCCGTGGATGGGTGACCATCCGTTACATACCAAGTCTCTTCCGTGCCTTGAAAGGCTTGTTATGATGGTGACTAGCGAGGCAATTAGCGATGCAAAGTTCATTAAAATATTTCCTACAGTGGGTGAGGTGAGCCCAAGTTCAGTAGTTCAGTAGCAACTAATCAAGTTGCATCCACAGCACAAACATATTTACCTTAGGTATTATGTTCCAAAGTGCGTTCGGTAGATCAGGTTAAGTCTAATTTAGATCGTTCGATACTGGGTTGATACTTAGGGCATTATTTTATTTCAAATTTTTGATCGCGGCTTCGCGTGCTTGTACTCGTAGTTCGAATATTGTCGTGTGGGAACATATTCCCGGGATGAGAAGTATACGTAGTATGAGGAGTTGTTATGACTACCTTCCTCTATCATCAGACCACTTCATTGTACCATATTATTGCATGTGCCCAAAATTGCATAAGTATGCCAAGTTTAAGCTTAATCGGATGTCAGAAAGTGCTTGGACAATGAATTAGTTAAATCCAACTGGACAGACACGAAAGCAAGTTAATATATAGTTTGAAAAAACCAACAAGACTGTGCTATAGAAATATCCTCAGATAGAGACTTCGACTTGATCCTTTTGCTCCTGATTATTAAAACTGTATGGTGCGGACGTAAAACAGCACCATCCCATCACTTTCCCGTAGGTGTCGTATGGGGTGACTAAGGGACTTACCAGAGAATGGGCAGCAGCATTCTCTGTGCATTGCAACAGCTACACTGCGATTGCCAACCCACCGGCCAAGCATGGCGATTATGGCAAATGCCCCCCTCCCTTTGGGGGAGGCCTATGTCCAGCAGTGGACGTCTTTCGGCTGATATCAAAAAAACAAGATTTTAAAGTTTTGGGCAGTTCTCATAGTCTTAACCTTTGCGCATAGTCTTAACCTTTGCACATACAAAAACTTACTTCTTTATACTCCTTCTCACCGCACCGGATTTTTGTCTAATTTCTACGTTATTTCTATCATTACACTCTAGAATATGCTACTCCTTGACACCAAGATGGCTGAGTCTCAATTTTCTTTTAAGCGTAAAATCCGAAAACACTTCTTAAAACACTGTCTTTCTTAGTTTGGTCGTCGTCATACCTTATTATTATGAGTTCTCTTAATCAGTAAGATTATTATTATAAAATATCATAATTATTAGTTTAGCATATATTTGTATTTTATTAGTATTTTATATATTATTTGCATACCTATTCTTACCGAAACAAAATTATATTTTATTTATTTTTTTGCACACCTACCACAGTGTAGTCTTTTTAATCCAAAGGTTGACTGGAAGAAAATGCCTTGTTGCATTTAGTCCGCCTATTTACCACTATTGTACGTAAAGTTTAAATAAATCAATAAAAAACAGCAGCTACAATTACCCTAACATTTCAACATCAAAGAGCCCTGATAAAATCAGCATCCACATCAGAACTACCCACTGTAACATCGCTGTCAAATATCGGGCTCACAGCACGGCAAACTAATACAATGAGCCGTTAGATTTTCTACTATCTCGTCACGCATGCCCAGTGAACTGAGCTAATTGTACCGGAATTATAAGGCCATATGGCTTTTATAGGGGCGCGCTGGCTGGTGGATAGAAAATTAGGGAAACGTCGATGGAAATTCGGATAAATTTACGAACGAGTCCAGAATAAAATGCAGAAGGAATGCTACTCTCAGAGTTTTTGTTTGCCGATACCTATCACCTGTCTTCTGTTTTTTATTGAATATACAAGCGTAAACATCTATATAGCCTTTTTCTAATTCTATTGTTGCCGGAACAGCTGCTCAAACTTTATCAAGCGCAAGTTCGATCGTGTATGGAGTACTGCTCTCATCTTTGGGACGGACAACCAAATACCAGCTTGATGCCCTTGAGTCAATTGAGAAACGAGCCAAGAGGATCATCGGCAATGATAGGCTCGTCGAGTCAAAGCTCCAAAGTCTGGAGCATCGACGCCAGAGTCTGTATTCCCTGATAGCTATAACCTGGGAGTCTTCAAGTCAAGAGTGAATAGGTTAGTTCTAGGTAAGCGTGCTCCATCTTCGACCACATCATCGCTTACCAGGTGAGATGGTAAAACAAAAAAATATATATACAACCCAGTAACTGGGTAGAAGTCTAACCACATGTCATCTGCAGCTGACTAGGTATGTTCCAGTATATAACATGGAGCCTTTGTTTAACCTAGCCAGTAAGTTTTGAGTCGAATCTACGAGTGATAATAAAGTGCTGTTTTTTAGGTTTCGTTACAATATGTGTAACTGATTTATAACACACGCCATTTTTTTAAAATTTGATTTGTATCGCCGGTAACAGAAGCCGGAAATATAAATTCTGTCCTGTCTTGTTCCGTTTTTCAATAAGCTCAAGGAAAGATGATTTTCACTCACGAATATTTGAGAGTCAAAGGAACTTGAGTCTTAAATGAAAGGAGGGTAAATTAAATTTCCTTTTCGTTCAAAACCAAGAATTGTAAAGATATTTTTGTCATCGGGCCTAATGTGACCCAATTTGATAAAAATCTAATTTACTTGAAATGCAACAGGAAAAAGTATACGTTAACTTAAGTAGATAACAACTTTTTAATCTTTCTTTTGATCCGTTTTCGGTTGTTTTAAGGATGGAAATAAGTAGGTTAGAATTTAAATTCCTTGAAATGGCCTGAAATTGCTAACCAAGGTGACTTAGTCTAAGTTTCTGGAACGAAAATGATGCCAAAGTAAATGTGTTAATATAAGCTGGTGTGCCCGAAGCCCGAAGGATTGCCAATCTGAAGTGGCAGTGGGCAGGGCACATTGCTCGCAGAACAGATGATCGATAGGGCCGAAAAGTTCTGGAGGGGCGACCGCGTACCGGAAGACGCAGCGTTGGAAGGCATCCCACTAGGTGGTCCGATGACCTGGTGAGGGTCGCGGGTAGCCGATGGATGCGAGACGCACAGGACCGGTTGTTGTGGCGACACTTGGAGGAGGCCTATGTCTAGCAGTGGACGTCTTTCGGCTGATATGATGATGATGAAGCTGGTGTTATTGGTTGAATGGATTTATAATAGTTGAGAACATCGAGACAGATTTTTTTTGTAGTAAATACCGTATACGCTTTTGACCAGTCTTAATAGTTACTTTACTTTCAGTTTTCTGTTTCTGGTTCCACTCGTCACCGGTTCCAGAGGCTTTCCGTTTTTTCCCGTTCCCATAGGAATTTCGGGAATCCTCTGTTAGTGCTCCCCTACTTAAGGACTCCCAAGGAACCTACGTGCGAAATTTCAGCTTTCTGCGACCAGTAATTACGGCTGTGCGTTGTCTGTCACTCAGTAACGGAAGAGTTACTGAGTGACAGACAACGTTAGAGGTATATTTTACTCAAACCAAAGAACAAACTCACTTTCTTCCACCTTAATAATAATATTTTCAAGAATTTCAACACACAAAATAACCGATACAATATGGTGTTAAATGGTGTAACATCATATAAATATAATTTATAGTGTAATAACTGTGTCACTGCTAGTAATGTATGGTCCAATGAGGCTCGCTATTGTGTTGTACCATAGGTTTTTTGGGTAAATATTATGTAAGGTAACTATGTAAGAAATTGCGGTTGGAAGGAGGATATTTTTGGCATAAAAACTATGTTCGACATCGTGGTGCTGAATTCTATCCAAAGTCAAAGTCAAAACGTTTATTTCAATTAGGCCATTACATTTACAGTTAAAATAATAATATAAAGTTAATAAAGTGACTCTACTGTCCATTCGGAAAGATTCTTATGGAGAAGAACGGACAAGAAACTCCATAGTTACTTTTTTCAAATAATGGTTTTACAATATTTGGTATCCAAAAATTAATCTATCTATCTCTAATACCTTTAAACGAGCAATTCTTGTATATATGTACTTATATAAATATATATAATCTGAAATTCGAAAACGGCTCCAACGATTTTCATGAAATATTGTATGCAGGGGGTTTTCGGGGCGATAAATCAATCTAGCAAGGTTTCATTTTTAGAAAATGGTTACCAAAAAAAAATGCCCATCCAGGCATTTAATATTACGTGAGGACGATGCACCCAGAGTATGCTACTTATAGGAACAAAGTATTACCTGTAAGTGTGTGTATTAAATGTAAGTTGTTCAAATAAATTTAAATGACATAATATTTTAAGTGCTCAAAACATCACATATGTGTGCGTTCTACGAATTACTACGGGCTACGGAAAAACGCCGCTCCGCGCTACGAACTACGCCGTAAAAAATCCCGAATCATAAATACTTAAACTTAAAGGAAACTTAAATGAAAGCCTGCGTCATTCTGACGGTAAGAGAAATAAAAAAAGATGTAACGCGCTTTTATTATAAAAAAATGGGATATATGTATTCATAAAATGGTATATTTAATTAGAATTAAATTATTTTCATCTTTTTAGTTCTTTTTTTATTAACAAGTAATAAAATATCGTTTAAAAATATATATATATGTGAGGACGATGCACCTAGAATCCAAATCCATCTGAAAAAACGATTTTTATTTACATAATCCAATCATCTGGAAAAGGCATTAAAGTATTTTTAATTTTCAACTACACTTGACTTTGAATATGACAGTCTATAAGTTACTCAAGGACAAAGGTCAAAAACACCAAACTAGCTAATTATTAGAACAAAAAAAATTGGCAGTCTAACTGCCCTTGATTACAGCTATAAAAACTATTAAACCCATGGTAAGGTACGCTTTGATTGCTTATTAATGAATACCTAATTTCACAGAACATGGCTGCGAAAAGTGAATTTCAAAGCTTTAAGTAGTGAAGAAGGCTGGTTCGAGGTGGCACAAGAAAATAATGTCTGGAAGGATATGGGGGAGGCCTTTGCCCAGCAGTGGGACACAATAGGATAAGAAAAAAAAAAGTAGTATAAGGATAGAATTTATTTATTATATACTTTATTATACACCAAAAGTAAAAAAAAGGAAACTTAAAACTAAAACACATACTATGGGCGGCCTTATCGCTGGAAGAGAACGCAGAATGCGATCTCTTCCAGAAAACCAAATTTAGAGAGTTATTTCTCGCTTAGGTTCGTTTTTGATGCATTTTATTGATTATCGTAACCCTTACTCATATTATAAATTAATGCGATGTTGAATTTGTTTGCTTGAAGAGGATCTTCACGACATAATGGCTGAACGAATTTGTTATATTTTACATGCAGATAGATCATGTCCTAAAATAGGCCATAGTGTACTTTCCATCCCGGGATTATGTTTCATTGGGATAGTTGTCTACTTCCGCGTGGGTGAAGCCGCTGGCGAAAGCTAATATCATGACCTTGCTTTTTGAATAATGGCTGCAAACGCCTTTCAGATTTGCGTTAGCAAAAAGTAATTGATTTGCATATATTTTGGTATTTTGTTTTCCTCGTTTAGTTTTAATTTCAATATATTATGCATTATGCAGCATAGATACTTTTATATGCGCAGTCGGGTTTGTAGAGACAAGCAACTACAATTCGAATCAACAATGGCCGACCACCAGTAAAGTTGTAAGGCAGTGAAACTCGACGAATAATTATTATTATTATTAATTATTGTTATTAGTTAATGAATAATTTGTAACTATTAATTAATAAATCCTTAACAAGAAGGTGACAAAATAGACTTAGTCCAATATGCACAAAGGGACGTTTTGATACCAGTAAAGGTACCTACAGAAAAATGCGTAGGAGTACCTATAAATTAACGAAAACAATTCTATAGACACCCTAACGTTTAAGCTGTGTAACAAACCTACAGCTAAGATAATAGGACATTATTCGAGCATGTCTAGCTTAGTCGCCACTAAGACATAGACCCCATCATTTGAATGAGGTGTTAGCTGTCGGCTGTATTAATAAAAAGCCAATGCTAACGTAGACTATTGTTGTTTAACATGCAATGTCGTGACTTATGGCATTTAGTCGCTCGTTTGTAGGGGAACGTGGTAAGTGACTTTGTAAGTCTTGTTGTTCTTGTCTGGGTGTTTTTTTTTCTATTTTTTACAAAGGATCCGGCTCGAAGCACCATTTCATGAGACATGAGGAATACAAGCAGAACAATGTTCAGTGAATTAAAATCAGTATCACAAGTATAATAGTAAGAAAACAATACTAAGTGATGTATAAAATGAAAATGCAATACATAAAAAGTTGCACAGAGTGAAATGTCAATCTTAAAATTCGTGCTTAATTGACCTGATAACCATATTGAATCCAACTGTTACTGTAGTGTCAAAGTCAAAGTCAAAGTCAAAACGTTTATTTCAATTAGGCCATTAAACGGCACTTTTGAACGTCATCGTTTACAGTTCAGTAAAAATAATAATATTACATTAATAAAGTGACTCTACTGTCCATTCGGAAAGGTAGATTCTTATGGAGAAGAACGGACAAGAAACTCCATAGTTACTCTTTTCAAATAATGATTTTACAAAATTTGGTTTACAAAAATTAATTTAATTAAGAGGACGATGCACCCAGAGTATGCTACTTTTAAGAAAAAAGTATCACCAGCAGAGGTAAACTTATTCATTTTCTAAAGAAATTTAGGTAAATGGTACTCACATATTTACAAACATTGGAACCATTAATTAAACAGTGTGTGAGTCAACAGAAAAATAGAAACACAAAAAAAAGAAACAGTATATCTATAAAGTTAATACATAAATCAACCAGTTGGATTTTGTCTACACCCTTGATTGTCCTATGGAGCAGGACCAGCATGTTTCCAAGCAATCTTATCCTGAATGTAATGCTATTATGTTAACATATCACCGTTAAAACTAAGGTGTAGTGAATATGTAGTGAGCTGTCAATACATCCAATCAAGGTAGAATGACAGTTCACTTCAAACTTACTTTAAACTAAGTTTTCACGGTGAAGTATTTACGAAATAGACCGGCAGTATGGCATACCTAGTACCTTTCTTTTCGTTTTTGCAAAATATACCTTAGGATCAAATCTACTAATTTTTTAACAGCATTCGCGTGCCAGTCGCAATCTGTCAGAAAAGTCTCAATTTCCATACAGTTTTGACAGATTGCGACTGAGATGCGAATACGAACGTTGCTTTAAAAAATAGTAGAATTGACACCCTTATTTCATTTGATTTATCACGACAGTCAAAAAGGCGCATACTGTGTTCTATCCCTCAACAATATTTGTAGTAAAAGGTGCATTTGTTTAGCCTTTGTGAGAATGTTTTAAAGAAAGTGTTGTTTGTTTGACTTCAGTCTTCTATTGAACATGAATGGCAAAGGAAATATATTTTGGACCCAAAATATTGAAGTTGAAGGAAGATTTTCACTTTAGTTTATTTTAATTTGTTTTGTTTTGTATTGTAGATAGATACTGTGTGGGGTATTGTAGAAGCATGTGGAATATCAGTTTTTTTTCCGGACTTGAACAACTTACCTATTCAATTTCTTAAAATAGGCCAGTCAAATTAGCTTTGGACGTAACTCTGATTTTTATCTTGAATTGTGTATTTGATCTAAGCTCTTCTAATAATATAAAAAAATAAAAAATATCCATAACCACTCATTCTGGAAAAAAACGCGTAAAACTAATTTATTTTGTCAGAATTAAACATATTCGCCCTGAGAAACGTCGCTAAAAACGTAAATAGTTTTTTTTAATGATTAGATGTGTTATTTTTATAATTAAATCCGAAATTTATAAATTAAAATGAAACCCAATTTAATCCAGTTACATTTTCAGTGGTAAACATTGTGTTTCATTTTAAATGACGTTAAATTAGTCTATTAATCAGTGATGCAGCTTAAAATTCTTCATCACATTCGTTCTCCAATTTTGCACAGCTACACCAAGTATTGATAGTGATAGCACACCTCCTAAATCTAAATATCCATGTATTATACACGTACGATGTATGGACCGATTGAGTACAGTTAGCTCAAACGGACGGGAGGTATGAATCATTGTATAAACGCTATACTATCGGAACACTTCGTCTACAAGCTGGATGTACTCGGGTTGCAGCCCTTCGTATTTTGTGTTTCCAAGTTTGGCGTAACAATTTGGTAACCTAACAAACAAACAATATGTTTTACTATTGATATGAACATATCGCAAGTTAGTTTGTTTAAACGCGCCAATCTCTAGAACTACGAGTAGGATTTAGAAAATTCATATTGTATATGACTGCCACATTCATGAGGAATAATAATAAATAGATTTATTTGGGACAACATAGGAACCATTTTTATCGGTATGGTAGATTCAGGCACCAGGCCGCTGTAGATCACCCATGCGACGTACCGACCAAACCAAGAATGCTGTGGGCGGCTTATTACGTGAGTGTGCCAAATTACTGCTAACAGGCAAGATCCCAGTTGCCCGGAATACTACATGACGACCACAACCGCTCTGGCAAGAGCGTACCTACAGAGAGAAAAAGAATAAAATTTTCGTCGAAAGAATCAGGTCATGGTTACCATCAAGTAACTGTCATCGGAAATGAAGTAACATGTAAAATAAGGAAGTGGTTCTAATTCATTTAGCAAGATTTAAAACAAACTAGCAAACATTGCAAGTTGAATCAATGCTTGTAAAAATGAAAACACTTAAAAGAACAGCAACATAAAAGAATTAGGCCAAACTACTAAAAGCTTAACCTTGATCTAAAGTAATAAAAACAGAACGAATTAACGGTTCACCTAATCAAATTAGTAGGCAATGGATCTATTCGTCACGAAGTTACGATATAGGGGAGAAGTCGGCGACGATAAAACAACAACACAGCACCGAGTCTATAAAAACCTTGCAGTTATAGGATAAGGGCTGGCAAGTGAAGGTAGTGAATTTTCGTCTCTGAGAAGATTTTTCACTTGGATACATTGATATATAAAAAAAACCCTTGAAGATGGTTAAGTTGATGATTTGGATTATGTGAATATATTATGATTTACATAAGGGAGCACGACAACCACACCACAACGACGAAACAGTTAAATGAAACTGAATATTTGAATTCACACGGACCACATTTTGTAGTCAGATTCAACCTTGGGGGATACCGACCAAATCGTAACCACCAACGACACCGCGCACTAGCGGCCGGCCGCCTCGAAAACGTCGAAGCAACGACACTGACTATCGACCGTGTCTGCAAAAACTAGTCATAACTTAGCCACATCGCCCTTCTGCGTTACCACAACACAACTGCATGAAGCTGCAGTGACATTATTCACATTTAACGATTGCTTGACCACTTTTTGTCGCTGCGATGTGGTATGTCAACGTTTAGCAGAAGTAGAAGGTGAATATGGTTTAGTTTATGTTCCCTGAGCATGCTCGAGTGATCACAAGTCCTATTGGAATACCAGCGCTGCGTTGTTTTATTTTTAAATATGCACGCAGCTGAGATAGAAGGCTTTTTGGCCTCGCATGGTTATATTATTATTTATATTGTTATCTTTTAGTACCAAATTGTCAGTGTTAGTTATTAATTTGTCTAATTTTGTCATTTGTCCTATCATGTGCGAGTCCCGAGTAACCATATTTTCTTCCTTCATTTCTTTAAGGACCAAGATGAAGAAGACAAAATGTCTTCGCCAACCCTACAACGAAGAAACATGATGAGACAATCTGACTAGATTTAAAGGTATATTGGGTTTATGTAAATGTGTGTTACATTGCAGCGTAGTAAAACAGTTTTTATTCGATGCAGCGATAATGATGATTTTTATACAGATGGCAACAAGTGCTGATATTGTGGTTTATAACAAATGAATAAAAATATGGGCCCTATTTCAAAAATGCAAAAAGTGACTTTGGCTCGCAAAACCTGATAGCCGATGGGACGGGAAGGCACTTAAGTGGCGACGGCGATACGAAGGACTGATGAACTGGTGTGGGCCGCGGGATTCCGTTGGATGCGACAAGCACGGGACCAGTCAATGTGGTGACGCTTGGGGGAACCCCATCACCAGCAGTGAACGTCTTTCATCTGAAATGATGATGATGATGACGTTGAAAGATTACAACAAAGGCACAAGCGAGTTTTGAGATAGATTTATTTACTTTTATGGGGTTTCACAGATTTTGTGGTCCTCAGAATGTAATAATTTGAAGAATAAAATAAGATAATCTTTCTTTGAGCCTGTAGTTTCACCTTTAAACATTGATGAATTTTGTAAACATCTTTTTAACTTATGTCAGTTAAAAAGATGTTTACAAAATTCGTTTTGATACTCCAAAAGCATTACTTCAGGAATAGTAGTGCATTTGGAGCAAACTGTTTGAAGCCTTGAAATAGAAAACATTTTTGTCACATAAATTCAATTCGTTTTTCACGGCCTGAAAATCGAAATTATTAATGGACTTTGAGGCTGTCGAAAGGTTACTAAAAGAAACGCAATGTGATGTGAATATCCGATTCACTATTGTGTTATTTGGAAATCACAAAACAAAGAAAAATCGTATGTTGAAAACAGTTTCGGGATGAATGAAACTGAAAACAATCTCTCAGTTTAATTCCTGTTAAGGACATCGACAGCTCTTTGAAGCAGTTTATAATGCGCTTATCGCTTTATTTATGTATTTAAGACTTCATGCACAATGGTGCAATGGCGGACTTAATAAGGCATTCACTACCAATCAACGAAGGGTGTTCACCCGTTCAGCACCATCCGCTTTGGTGAAAATAGCCTTTAATGTGAGTTTCTGAAAATACAGTTGTGGGTTAATGTTTGTTGTACTGTTCATGTGGTGGCCGATATTATTTGACTTACACGCAGACGGAGTTATAGAACAGTTCAAGAAGATATCTTTTGCCGATGAGGGTGAGGGTCGATAAATTGACCCATTTTGATTCCAAAATTTATATAGGCAATCAATATTTTCGTGTGGGTAAATTTAGTACAAATTTTTTCATAAATCCATTCTTAAAGCTCACCACCTACATAAAAACTGGCCACGTGCATATTGGACCTGCACGCGAAGGGTTCCGTACCATAAGCCGAAAAAAACATGATTCTTGTATGGTATCCCTTTTATTTTTAATTTTATTTCATTTTAATTATTTGTTGTTATAGCGACAACAGAAGTACATCATCTGTGAAAATTTCAACTGTCTAGCTCTATCATGGTTCATGAGATACAGCCTTGTGACAGACAGACAGACGGACAGTGGAGTCTTAGTCGGTCCCGTTTTTACTCTTTGGGTACGGAACCCTATAAAGGAAGCCTTGCGCAAAATTTCATGTTACTAGTCTGAGTAGTGTCGGCTGAGCGTTAATACGTTAGTCAGTCAGATTTATATGGGGTTAGAGATCATTTATTCTCATAAGAATTACAATTCACTTACATGAGAATATTTAACTAGACATATCACAAATAAACTAAATGTTGGACGCATTACAAAAACTGGGCATCGATTATAATGTTTTGAGGGTAGGTTACAAATAATATTAACAAAATGTTAGTTCGACAGCTCACCTCGTGATCACTTCACCCAAGCCTTCACTTCGCATGTTTTCAGAATCGACCGGCTGTTACATGGAGATTATGTCGGTTTTTATGGAGGTTTGATCTCCAAGGCTAAGCAGCCCTTGCCAAGGTCAGTCATAACCAGAGCAATGTAGACCGACTCCAACACAATTGAGAACAAACTAAACCGATTGATCTTGACTGCAGAAAGTAATTCTTTTGAAATAATCAGTCACGTAACGGTTTACGACATCCAAGATTAGATAGAAATTGGTCTTTTCTTTGGCACACACCACCACAAAAGTCCTTTAAGATCAAATATAATTATTATTGCTATATTTGGCTTGGAAATGCATTCCTTATCTTGTCTTGGCACCGTTTGGGGTTAACTTCGGCTACGAAATAGGACATATATTTTAGGCACCCCCATTAAAGCAAGTCCCTCGGAAATCGAAAATTGATGTTGGTTCATTTATAATCTTGCATCTGGTGCTATCTTAAAATGTTTTTGGTGACCTGAGTACTTCGTTATAATCAACTTTTGTTCTTTTCTTACCTCTTCACGTCTTGACGGCTGAACGGATTTGGACGGAACTTAGCACTCGGGTTGACGGGATACTATTTTACAAGAATTTGTGTTATTAAGGATAATTTATAAAGTTCACGCGGGCGAATCTCTTGTTTTTATTTTCATAAAAGTAATTTCTGAACTCATCGGGTTACGAAAAATCTTCTAGTGATGGAAAACTGACCGTTGACTGAGTGCCACAAGCTTTTTGTTCCGAAATAAATTATAAATAAAAACAAAACGTAGAAAATAGGTTTTGTTATTTTTCATATTACCTAATTCCACGGGAAATACCTAGCTATCCCGTGTCGGATAAAATTTATCACAACGTAAATTTAATTTTGAGAAGAAATCCCTCCA
Source organism: Mamestra configurata (assembly GCA_002192655.3). Classification (NCBI taxonomy): domain Eukaryota; kingdom Metazoa; phylum Arthropoda; class Insecta; order Lepidoptera; family Noctuidae; genus Mamestra; species Mamestra configurata. The sequence continues at coordinate 44,624 of NDFZ01005434.1, read as the reverse complement.
TAAACTCTCAGCTAATCCGTCTTTAAAAACTGCAATACCATCACAGTCATGTTCATTTTCTAACGGATGCCGAACCGAATCGAATATTGCGAATGTACAACATTTTCTACTACCTACGAGAGATAGATTGATTCTAAACAACAGCTCCCTACACTGAGCCACATAGATTGTACAGCCACAGAATATAACCTACAGAAGGACAACTCCAAACAACAAGCGAAACCACACGCACATTTAGCCACGCTTCACGTACAGCGATTGCAAGCGCATTCACGACCGGCATTTGCTTCATATCGCCACACGTTCGCGTCTATCTGTGCGTGCGCCTGTTTTTGCGCTTGGTATAGAGCCGACCTTCTGTAATAATATTCTCAGGTGTGGTGTTCAGTGTAATATCCGGGGCAGAACAAAAAGATACGGTGCCAATCTCCCTTTGTTTTCCTTTCCTATTGATTGGCACAGTCATAACAGTGTGTATTACGATGATGAGGTCTTAACCTTTGCCTTATATGTGGTGTTGTATTTGGATATTGTCCTTTTCGAGGTTTCTTTTGAAATGTGAGGAGGTTCGACTTAATAAGCTAAACCAAAAAAAAAGTTTATTTTTCTTTAAAGACACGCAAGCAAAATTAGCATTCAGTCAATAAGTAATATTATTCAACTTCAATATTTTTCAAATTACTTTCGGAAGTTAAAAACAGAAGAGAATTTCCATTCCCAAGCTCTGAACTCGCAAAATAATGCTACAAATTCAAGATGTCTGCTTTGAATTATCGCCATACGTTTTCTCTCAAAAAAGGGAACCGTACGTGTTACGATTGCACCTGCCACATTCCCCATATTCCACATTTCCGTGGCCAGTGAGACGGGAAACCGCAGAATATACACAAAGTCTAAAGATAACACATCTTCCCGACTTTATCAACCTCCTCACGCACACATACATAACCTTCATCTAAACAAAATCCAACTGGAAATAACGGGGAGCCTTGCAATCCAGCACTTACATTTCCATGTACATTATTTTACACAAGTGTGCGTGCGTCTAGCTCCAAAGGTATGCAGTACAGTGTCGGATGTTTCAATACTGCCCATAGATTGTACTACAAACAATAGTCTACGTACAATATCAGATACGCAATGATAGATGGCCAGCAACTTGTTTGTGCAATTTTCCTAAATGCACGACTTCAGAAGTGGCTTGTTGTAGGAATTTTGCCTCACATGCTTTCAAACCTCGAATGGAATGCTTGTACGAAAGTTTGAAACGTTCTAATTTTGTTTAGTCGGACCGTTAATAGGTAGGCGGCTTTGGTTATTTCGGTATCGTGTCCATTTAATAAAATGTTTGGTACGTCAAAATTAGTTTTTCATAACCTAGAATTGATTTCGACAGGATTGATAATGAGGAACTAAAATAAACTTTTTGTCAATATTGCGAAGTGTACTAATGAAAATAGTTTTTGATTTTATTTGTATCAATCACTATTTTTAACGTTTTACAAGCTTGTATTTACTTGCCTCGTTAGTGTATGGATCACAACTTAACAGGTAATTTTAAAACATTCATGCCACGGTGGTCAATTTTAGTGGAAATTAGGTAAATATACAGAAGATTTATAGTGCACAAGTTTGTGCGAAAACTCAAACATCACACTCTCTGATTCTTTATTCCCATAGTCCGATGCGCCGATTTGTCATGACCTAAGACAGATCAGGTGTATGAACAACATCTTGTCGTGCGTTGCACTATATAATGTACTCTGAGCTTTGGACCACCAACTACTTCGGACTGCGACAAAAACACACAACACTACATTATGCATACTACACTATACATGCTGCATTATGCATGTTACGCTTGTTATGCTACGCTTGTCATGCAACACTATAAACGCTTCACTACGCATGCTACGCTATGCATGCAACATTATGCATGTTACGCTTGTTATGCTACGCTTGTCATGCAACACTATAAACGCTTCACTACGCATGCTACGCTATGCATGCAACATTATGCATGTTACGCTTGTTATGCTACGCTTGTCATGCAACACTATAAACGCTTCACTACGCATGCTACGCTATGCATGCAACATTATGCATGTTACGCTTGTTATGCTACGCTTGACATGCAACACTATAAACGCTACACCACGCATGCTACGCTATGCATGCAACATTATGCATGTTACGCTTGTTATGCTACGCTTGTCATGCAACACTATAAACGCTTCACTACGCATGCTACGCTATGCATGCAACATTATGCATGTTACGCTTGTTATGCTACGCTTGTCATGCAACACTATAAACGCTTCACTACGCATGCTACGCTATGCATGCAACATTATGCATGTTACGCTTGTTATGCTACGCTTGTCATGCAACACTATAAACGCTTCACTACGCATGCTACGCTATGCATGCAACATTATGCATGTTACGCTTGTTATGCTACGCTTGTCATGCAACACTATAAACGCTTCACTACGCATGCTACGCTATGCATGCAACATTATGCATGTTACGCTTGTTATGCTACGCTTGTCATGCAACACTATAAACGCTTCACTACGCATGCTACGCTATGCATGCAACATTATGCATGTTACGCTTGTTATGCTACGCTTGTCATGCAACACTATAAACGCTTCACTACGCATGCTACGCTATGCATGCAACATTATGCATGTTACGCTTGTTATGCTACGCTTGTCATGCAACACTATAAACGCTACACTACGCATGCTACGCTATGCATGCAACATAATGCATGTTACGCTTGTTATGCTACGCTTGTCATGAAACACTATGCATGGTACACTATGTATGCGATACTATGCATGCTACGCTGTGCATGCGACGCTAAACAAAGAAAATTTGAGGCTAAAAATCATCAAATCCGTCAATAATCCACCGCATATAAGATTCGTTAAACTTGTTTTCATTAAATATGACACTTCTCAAAAGGAAATGGGGAATATATTCTGGCAGTTAACAGTTTAGCGGATTAATGTAGTGAGAATGAGAGAATGGTTAACTCTCCAGTAAATCCAACAGAACAGAATCTTACTGTTCTCGGTCAGTTGTCACTCAGGAGTCTGCACCACTGGTTACTCACTCTGTGGAATTGTTTTGGCAGTCATGCTATTTATTACCTCTCGATATATGAAATGCGGAAGAAATAATAAAAGTATATTGTGAGCAGTAGTAATGAAATAATCGTGGACTGCGATGAAATAGGAAATAATATGAGTCACGTATTACAGCATAATTGAGAACACTAAAGTTTAGGAGCCGCAGAAAGATACAGAGACAAAGATACACATGTCAATCTTGTAATTCCACTATTTTAGATTTTTTTTATTTTTTTTTGAATATTCGTTTATATTTTAAGATATTTCATTAATGTACCTACAATACTGCCAAAATAAATAAAAAAAATTGTAACAGTTAAGAATGTATTTATTATAGAAATTAAAGTAAAAAAACATCACGTTTTGAATTATTATGCAACCATGAGTGACTCACTGACAAGACATTTGAATCTGCACCTCTATGTTAAAAAATAAATAAAATATCGAATTATCACTTTTTGTTCCTGACCTCCTAATATACTACTCTGTCACTATTCTTTCATTTGAAAGCCCACTGCAAATCAAACGAAAAAGTCGTCTTCCTTGTGAAAAATTCATCTCGCCTAGTTTGAAATGAAAGAATTCGCTTCACAAATCCGGCCTGTGATTGGGGTTGTTGTCTACAATGCGTCCGGGGACGGGAACGGACGCCGGGCACGGTAGTAGGACGTGATCGATGATGGCGTGGTGGGTTGGTGTGGTCTAAGGAAGACGCTGGTGGAGGATTTTATGAACTTAACTTTCGGTTTTGGGTGTTTAATTAGTATTTGAAAGAAAACGATCATTATGCTTTTATTTTCAGCCGAAAGGCGTTAAGTGTCAGAAGTGTTACAACACAAAGGAGAGGCTTTTGTTTGTATGTGATTTTCTTTTATTTATATAAAGGCAACTTACTGTGGCAACATACTGTGTGCGTCTTTTGCGGTTGGGTTTTTGAAAAAAGTAAATATTTTTTAGCTGTCATGTTTTTTCCTAATTGTATAGCAAATACAGATCACCACACTTAAATATGACCATGCACTTCTGGAACACCCTGTAGCTATAGGCTAGATAGACAGTGCGTGTGTTTTTGGGATTCCAAGAACCATTGAAAATAACAGGTTTCCTAGTGCAAGACGACGTACGAAAAACAATCGTTTTCTCGGATTTGTTTACGGCCCACATGTGAACAAATTGATTCTGGTGAATGAATTGAAACGCACTTTGTTTTTTCAGCAAAAGTTTTTCTATGAACTGACAATTTTTGAGAAAAATTGACTGATGGATTGCAACGAGCAATTGATATCATGTTTGTGAGATGAAGGAAAGAAAAGGTCCATATTGAGCAAAACGAAAAATTGGTTATCTGTAAAGTCGGTTTACGGACGATAGTTTAACGTGACAACGTCATAACAAAACATTGTAACGGGATAATGAGCGTAACGGGTTTTTTTTTGTGCGTGCAGCTGTCGTTCATCGTTTTATTGGACGTTATCACGTCAAAAACCCTTTTTTTTTGTTAAAATTAAAGATGAAACCAGGAATTTGTTGTTGTCGATGGTCTCTTAGTCGAAAGTACAATTGCTAAGTATAACGTCCTGAGTTCGATGACTGGGTCGAGTAATGTGTTATTTCATTGTAAATTTCCAGAAACAACCCAGAATTAAGGAGTAATAGAGGTAAGCGAAACAGAGTTTAAAGTCCCGTGAGCCTCCGTAGAAAAGGGAGGATCCTAAGACCGGACGGTTGTTGTTTTCAGAGTTTCTTGTGGCGGCATCGATGCCGCTACTGATCTCTCTTCAGAATGCCTTCCTTGAAAGGTGAATTCAGGTTTGATGTAATTACCTTGAGTACTTGACTAATCTCCGTTGTGATTGGCCACCTTGATTATTTTTTGGTGAAGTTTAATGTCACTGCCTCCTGTCAGCGGCTTCGCCCGCATGAAAGTTGGAAATTATCCCAAGGGAACATGCACCCGGGATAAAATAGTATACCATGTCCTAATCCGAGATATGATCTATCCGTGTGCTAATACGTCCAAATTATTTCCGTCGTTATGACGTAAATAAGTAACAAATAGACTGAAATACAATAGGATATTTGACTGTTTTTTTAATTTCATTTCTCAAAACCTAGAGAGCAGATTGCGATTTTAAGCAATTTTTTAAGTGCGTCTTAACGCAGTTAAAAAATTGCTTAAAATCGCAAAAAACGGCGGTGTTGTCAACGTTTTATAATCTGAAATAAATTAATAATAAACAAAGACAACACTTATTGCGTGTGACGTCACTCACAATTCCCGCCATATTGAATTGAAGCCATCCAGTACAAATTAAAACTTAAAAAGTGTACAACTTCTCTGTTTTTCGACCATTTTTATTTATTTTTTCACAAATCGTAATGTTTTAATATCATCTATCAAATAAGTATTCATTCATTTAGATTCTTCATGTAGTCAAATACCCTATTCCTTTTGCGTTTATCATATAGGTTTAGTTGTATATTTGTATATTGTTGTATAATTCGCTCTTAGCTCATACTTTAGACGTATTTCTTACGTGCTAAGTAAGGACTATGAAATAAAGCATTACGCTGTGCTGTAACGTAACGTCAGCTATCTGTCATACATACAGGAAAGCTCACACTTACAATTGAATGGCTTCCTCCTTTGTTACATTTTGATATATTGTGAGTTGTTACCTAGATTTCTTAGCGATAGTATTGCAGCCGGTTTCAAATGTCGGTATGAAATTTATATTGAATTTTACCACATTTACATGGTGGACGTCCCATTAATACGCGAAATACGTATTGGTGGGACAACCTAGAGGCCTAGACCTAGTAGGCCACAACCTAGGGCTCTTTAAGTCTAGAGTGAGGACTTCTAGGCAAGCGTGCTGCATTGTCAACCATATCATCTTACCTTCAGGTAACGCAAGCCTATTTATTAATACATTCAGTATTCGAATAAGGATTCAAAGGATTGTGTATAGACTATTATCTAGAGTTTATAGAATAGACAGCAATGCCAAGAAGCTTTTGATATCCCCACTGCTGGAACACAGACTTCATGATCTCTGTAAGAGGAAGTAAACCTATAGCATGCTAATGTCATCATAATCCGCTGTGGAAAAGGGATAGAGGCATACGTCTTGTGTAGATCCCTCTCCCTCGCACATTGTAATCTTGCTGGTTTTCAGACGTCATAATTGTTCCCTGTTTACATACATAATCTAGCCTTAATACCACGTTCCTCCACAAAGTCTCGAAGACATCTTGCCAACACTTTGTCAAAGTGTACCTAATGCTGTAACGACGCGCATCTAACTAGATACGTTTACGTATTCCTGTCTATTGTAGTGTTGTCAACATTGTGCTCTGAGCTAGTAATGGGGGGTTCAGATGGGGAATGACTGTACGGGAGTTTGGGTGTAAACGTAAGTGACAAGACTGCCCAAGTAACAAAATTTGGTACTATAAATTTCCTGAGAAAATTTTAGAACGGGCTAATTAGTGTTCATGATTAGTACTATAATGGTGTTATGAACGATTATATAACCTCAATTGGGCCCTAGTTTTATGATTCTATTCTACTGTTTGATTCTACAAACATTATAAAGGCGCTCACGGTCATAAACCAGCTCTATAGTTGAAATGTAAAATTGACGAGAAATGCTTTTTAGGACTTAAATAGTACTTTGCTGAACTATAAAAGTAACCAAAACATGTTTATAGTGCTATTTTGTACTGTAAACGATTCGGGTGATATATCGGTAAGTTAAACATACTTTATGTCATTTGCCATTGTTGCTTAATGTAACATGAAATAAAAAGTACATACTACAAACATTCATGAACCGTAACTCTGCCATAACTTGCACTTTCGAAAATAATTGTACCGATAAAATTAATATGCTGATATCAAATTTGACAATGCGTCCCCATAATGTTCGTGTTTTTATTAAATTTGAATTAATAAGTTAATTACCCGTCCCCACTAGGGCTGCTATAGTACACATTGACTCCAGCCGTGCTGCTAATGTGCTATCATGGCAGAAAACAGCAGCCATATTCTCACCGAAAACAGCTTTAGTTTTGTAGCAGTAACACAAACTCACTTACGGCCGGTTTCAATAACGTATCTACCTTTAACCAACTGTCAAATTAGCTACCAACCAATAGTAGCTGAAACGTCATGTTTGAAAGGTAAATTTGAAGTTTCAGCTACTGTTGGTAGCTAATTTGACAGTTGGTTAAGGTAGATACGTTATTGAAACGGGCCGTTATAGAGCTATTTCAAATTTAAGTTATTTAGTAACTGCCTAGGAGTCGAAGCGTTTTCTTGACTTTATAGAATTAGCCCCATAGCGATGTTGAGGGAGCTTTAAAGAAACACAATTACTTATGGTTGTGCAAGATACTTCCATAGTGCGGGTTGATTCTGTAATAGTGTTTTCGATACTGCTAGTAGCACTGTATAAGTTATTTTGACGCATTATTAGTGCAAAATAGATTCATAAACGTGTCAGTAAGGTCGTCTATAGTTCTAAATAGTACCATGATCGCCTTTTTCATATCTAACACAGTGCAACACTTTAAAGATTTTTTTGAATAGTCCTGTAAGCGTTCTAAGAGCTAAATTATAAAACATAAATGTTCTTTAATCTAATAAAATTAAATCGCTCCGTTAAAAAACCTTTATAGTACATGCTTGTACTATAAAGGTTTTTTAACAGAGCGATTTAATTCACACTGGTTATTATAGTCACAATGGTTATTATAGTCACAATGGTTATTATAGTCACAATGGTTATTATAGGCCTACTGTATCACTGTTTGGTGATAAAACGCCTTGGTTATAGAAGCTTTTGTTCATTGGGTGGGGGTGACAAAATAAGGTGGTTGACTAAATGAAAGCAGGGAACTCCGACTTAAATAATTTCACGTTAAAGTGGTCCATTTGTATTTTCATCATAATCATCATTTGCCGATGGATGCGAGACGCACAGGATCGGTCCTTGTGGTGCCACTTGGGGGAGGCCTTTGCCCAGAAGACTACTTTCGATTGATATGATGATGATGAGTCATCATTTCAGCTGAAAGACGTCCACTGCTAGTTATAGGTCTCCCCCGAGTGCATCCACAGCGACTGGTCCTGTGTATCTCATATCGAGCGAATTCCGGCGGCCGTCACCTGTTCATCGGTCCCTTGGCTGTACCTTGCACTATTTCTAGACTGTAAACCACTGAAAATGGATGAATTGTTTCCATGCATGCCCATTGTATGTAGGCAACCAACAGTGTTGAATACCGTGACACACTACTCGTGATACACTGAACGTGATATCTAAATAGAATAGACAGGTAGATTTCTAAGTAAATTACTATACACAATATTTGACTTAATTCACCGGTAGGTTTTTAACATGAATACAGATATCATATTTTAATTCCACCTTCAAATGCATATAAAACAGCCATACACTCACATTTTACACCGCTTAAATCTATTACCAAACTCACAACAACTTAATTTATAATCTTCTGCTATAAAACTTTGCATTTAATATAAAAAACTTATGCCTCCAAAGATTCCGTCTGAGCCCGACAGAACGTTCTCACAATAGAACTAAACTTTGAATCACTTAGCGATTCCCCATTAACTTGTTCCTAGTTCAGAGTTATTTCATGACGTCATAATTATTGCCCGCATTCGGGCAATTATGTGCGACAATACTGCCAGTAAGGTATGCAGGGCTTAAGATCTTGCAAGGGATTTTGAACTGTATTTGCTGAGGAATAACGGTGAAATTAACGTGAAAATCAATAGTAATATGTACCGAATATTAATGTTGATTTAAGTAAAACAGTGTATGGTATTGGGCATATTATTATTGCAATCAACACTGTATATTCAAGCAATAGATTGAAATAGGTACCTTGTAACTAATTTTCTGGATTATTTCATAATCAAATAATTGTTAATTCTAGTACGACTTTTCTATAAAAATCACGCTTCAAAATTCTGATGATGCATGAGCTAGAAGTGAGCAGTTAACCCCTAGCATAAAGTGGTAATGACAGATCACTTCAAGGTCATTTTACGTTTTTGCAGTGAGATCCGAACCATTACAAACAAAATAAAAAAAAATCTTCGAAAGTTTTTAGGTCAAGCACGGCGTAATTACCGTACTAAGACAGAAAACCTATATCTAATAATAGTTATTATAAGATATTCTTGGCCCTTGTGATACACTTGCTTTTGCCCGCGACTTCGTACGCGCATATCCCGTTTTTTCCCGTTCCCGTAGGAATTTCGGAAATCCTCCCCATGCATAAAAGTGCTCCCCGACACTCCCCAAGGCCATGCCAAATTTCAGCTCAGTCACTCAGTAATGGACGAATTTTATGTAGATTGATTGAAGGCAAACGTTGTATTAGTCCAAGGGCAGACTACACATTAGAGGCAAAAGGACGTCTCGACATAATTTTATTATCATGAATATGCTAAGTGTATCTATGTATCAAGTTCCAGATTGGTGTTTCAAAGTCGTTGTAATACCGTTTACTTAGTTCAAAGGAGAAGCATTCGATTGACCATTTAGATACAAACTTCGGACTATCGTATTCGTAATCAGCAGTGCGATTCTGTAAACATATCTCCATGAAAACTTAGGTGAAGTGAGCACGCAGTGAGCTATGAATCTATCAAATCAAAGAGGAATAACAGTTCACTCCACCTAAGTTTTCAAGAAGAAATGTTTATAGTTTTCGGTAGTGACATGAAAATTGCAGGGATTCTGAGTTTCTGGCAAAAAAATTGTGAGGTGAAAAAAAGGATAAGCGAAATTGAACAAACTTTACAATTAATTGATGTGCCTAGTTTTAAGTGGATTAACATATTGTTTTTGCTTGATCAAATCAGCCGGTCGATTCTACAAATAAGACGTAGCGTTGGAAGGCCTCAACAAGGTGGACCGGTGATCTGGTGAGGGTTGCTGGTAGCCGACGGATGCGAGACGCACGGGACCTTTTGTTGTGGTGACACTTGGGGAGGCCTTTGTCCAGCAGTGGATGTCTTTCAGCTAATATGATAATGATGAATTGATGATTGTTTTTAACTTTTTAAAACATTAAGTACTCTCGCCTATGATAAGCTGATTTTTTTCTCATATCCACATACATTTTTAAAATTAAGCATTATTTTGTAGTAGGTACTATAAGGTTAAAGAAGCTGTAAAATAATTGTTTACGTAATTTAAGTGGAAACACTGTTTTTTAGATTCATACAAATTCAACATTTTTTTACCATTCATACCTTTTTGCAAATTCGTTCACTATGCCAACACTCTTAGTTGAAGCATGGCAACATTGCTTAGAACTGTCAATATACATAATAAGATTATGGGTCGGACCATACGTTGGTATGGACACGTACATTGCCCTTAACACAATCAATTTACGTTGCACGTGTTACTGTGGTATTTTTCAATAGTTATTCTTTGTTATTTGTTAAAATTGAAACGTCAAGAGAAGAGCTCGTGGTTAAATAATAACAGCCGAGGTACATCTCCGAGGTAAAGGGACGTTTGCCGAGGTCGGTCCGTGGATCGGTGGCCATCCAATGAATATCGAGACTCCAAGAGTCTCAGAAAGCACGTTAAGCCGTTGGTCCCGGCTGTCATTGAAGATCTTCGAGAGTCGGTACGGATAATCAGAACTAAGAAGCCAGAAAATCTGACACCAGTCTTGGCAAAGTGCCGTGTTACACAGTTACTGGGTTGTGAACGCCAGATAAGCAATCGCTTCATAATTATATAGTACTGATACCCAGCTTTCTCTGACGAGACTGGAAGGCGACTCTAATTAGTTGGGAAAAGGCTAGGTAGACTGATTGGAACGGCAAGAACTAGAAAAAGAACGGCACCAGTGAAACTCGTAGTTGATTGTTCTTAACTTCTCCAAACTTAAATCGACTATACTAACAAATCGCTTCTAGTGTCCCTATAAAATTTGAAAAGTTCTCTCTATTTCTCCAGGATCCCATCATCAGATCCTGACTTGATGATTATTGGACCACCTGGGAAGTATACCCTTTCAAACAAAAAAAAAAAATCCAAATAGGTCCAGCCATCTTCGAGTAATCGGGGAACATACATAAAAAAAAAGGTTCCGACGAATTGAGAACCTCCTCCTTTTTATGAAGTCGGTTAAAAATGAGAAACCACGATGACCTTTCGAAAGCTTGATTAAATAAAAACATCAAAATAGGTTGAAATTTCGGGATGGTAAATGGGACCATTTACCATCCGCTCGAGCGCGTATCCAAGTTTATCCAAAGGATATTGTACTAAGATGTTATTGAGGCATCCCAGTAATGAAAGGATGTTTCATAATATCAGGATTTTCGGAATTACTACAATGGTTACTAACGTACCTTGGAAATACTTGGGTTGCCCCTATAGAGCATGGAATGACCGCGTCGGCAGCGATCCATGATATCTGACTAAAGCACCTGAAAAAAGATATTATTCGAACACAAAATCATAAAATGACTCTTTCCACTCTGGGCGGAGCGGAAGGGAATGTCAGACTATTGGCTAAACCCCACTCTTGTTCCTCTTAATGCCCTTAGCGTTCCGGGGCCGCGGTAACTCTTTCGAACAATTTCCGCAACCCTGGCAGGCACTGGCCCTAGCGAATCCCGTCTATTATGCTGACATCTCTTTGAGGCGCGTGTGGAACACATCGCGCCGTCTACCTGGACTGCTTATTGGACGGCGAGCCACACGGTACGCTACTGTAGCGCTCAATGCGTTGCACTCTTTTGCCAGGAGCTGAGCTGGCCTATCAGAGGCCAAGGGGCCAATTGGGGTCCAATTGTAATCACAAACAGTGACACTATTGACACGTTTAGTTTCAACGATCATTTAAAAATGCCGTATTTAGCAATGGTGTTGATGATGCTCTGTGGTCAAATATTATTACAGGTATGGAAATAGACAACAATGTTTTGGGGACGAGCCCCAGTGATCTGGTTCGGTATCAACTTGATATTATTATAACTTCATAGTGGTCAGTCCAAGAATATTACTTTAACGTACGGCCGTTTCAACCAATTTAGGCCGTTATGTCATCATTGCTTTTAGAAAAGCATTATCAGCTTCATTATAAATACAGACGGTAAACTTTGAGAGATCGAAATTGGCTTTTACCCTTGCCTTTGGCACTGTGCTAGGGATTTTCAGTCAGACAGTAAAAATCTAGCATTACGTCATATTTAAGTGAAATGATGGTGCTGAGGTAAAGTGAATAAACACTGAAGATTTATCAGAGCTGATTTGGATATGGAGTCTGTTTAAAGTTTTCCGGCTACGGAGTCTAATTGGAAGAATTTTCGATGGCTTGATTCTATAATCAGAAGGTTTGAGCTTCTCTCGCCAAAGATTTGCCTTTTTCGAGCTCGACATTGGACAATGACAGAGTCGCTAAATAGTACTTCTTCACATTGCTTTGTGAACAAACAACAGTCCAACAAACACATATTCTAAATGTATAAGTAAAAATTAAGTAAGATTTAATATTAAAGAAGAAAAGATACCTACCCTGTATGTATATATACCTATATAGTCTTTTAATCCATAACGTCCAAACCAAGGATACTAAACTACCATTGCTGTGCCAAAAACTAATAGAACCCCTCAACCGACATATTTAAAACTCTTGCTTCATAAAACAAAATCTGTTATTAAAGCTAAAAGCGCTTCATTGGTTCGTTCTTTAAAAGCTGGAACCCTCAACAATCGCACACAGTATTAACCTCGTACGTAATAGCGAACATTAAGCGCTGCAGCGCTTTACTTAATTACGACTGTGTTTACGAGTTGAGTGCAGTTGAATCACATGCAAAATGCCGTTGGTAGTCTAGAAGCTAGGGTTCGACCTGCCAGGGTTGCGGAATTGTTCGAATGATTTACCGCAAAGGACGTTAGGAGGAACATGGATGGGTTTTAGTCAGTAACAGTCTGTCACTCCCTTCCGCTCCACCAACAGCGGAAAGAGTCATCGCAAAGGGTATTTTAAAGGAACACGGCTCGGTTTTAGTCAGTAAGAGTCTGATAGTCCCTCCTGTTCCCAGAGCGGGAGAAGTCATTTGATGATTAGGTACCCATCCAAAAAAAAGGGACCAAAGTTTCGCGTTATTTCAACCACCATTTAAAGGCTCACTTGTGAATAGTCTGTTAGTGTGTCGTTCAATCAACGAAAATGGTCGAAACGCCGGTTTTGAAATGACAGTTCTCTGTTTCTCAAAGAACGTGGTAACCTCTCGGTCTAGGTGTCAAATGAAATGGCAGGTAGCTACAGACAAATCAAAAGCTTGCAGTAGCGAATGGTGGGCCGTAGGATTTTGTGTTCTCCATTTGGAAGTCAAACTGAGATTTTCCAACAATGCAGTTGAAAATGTACTGGTCGTTAAACCCATACTTCATGTAAACATTTGGCGGGTAAAGGAACACATCTGCGAAAAAGCTGCCTCAAAGTTTTTGCACAGTAATATCTCGTATCAAAGATAATAAACTTCAAACATACACACAACATCTACAAGTAAACAATGCAATTTAATATCCCGCTTGTATGTTATTCTAATAGAGTAACAGTATACAAGCGAGATAAATCAGAGGAAACGAAGAATTCAATCGTTTCAAATGATCTGTTCGTTCGTTCGTGGTTATTTTGGTCAACAAAACACAGTAGCCAACATAATCTAGCTTTCAGTAATGGTCACTTAAACACAAAAAATCAACAACAACAAATGTGGTTTAAGGTAAAATACTGCAGTATTTATTGTTTTCTCACCCGAGTGCCAATTTTACTCATTTTTAAACAATGTTCGCAATCTGTCAAAAAAGCCTAAATTTTCATAAATTATTGCGTTGCCATGCGAATGCAAACATTGCTTAAAAATTAGTACAATTGGCACTCTAATTGATTAGTACTTTAATTTTTTAAGTTCATGTAAAAAAAAAACATTATCTTATTTAAAGTCTTCCAGTTTGATAATTATAATGTCCGATATTGGCGACGTATTTAAACGAAAACAAAATAAACAGACTTTATTCTATACGTGGACCAAAAGCGATTACAAAACTTTTAGCTAAACCAGCTCCTATACTAAGACCCCAGCAATCGAGTGCACATGATCGCAGCGCTCAGTCAGACGCTTGCTCGGTATTTGCGAGGCAGATGAGATAAAGAAGCACTGTTTACTTACATAGCACATGAAAAAGAAAGGCTACGAGACTTTCGCAGGATACGAATTTGTAGAGCTTTTTGAGATGTAAGTAGTTTGTTTTTAAGATTATGGTTTGTGACGTTCTCATAAAGATCTACGCAGAGTATTGGCTACATAAGACTAATTATTTTATAAGAAATAATATATCGATATAAGTATCTTTTGTGTTAAATATATGTACGTGTGTTTTTATATAACCTATTGTTGCTACCAGATTTTTAAATATCCTTTTTATTTTGTCTGTCTTGCACCTGTCTTGTCATCTTTTTGCCACCTTTGGTTAACTGGTTAGATTATCTCCAATGCATCAGGTCCACCTTTGTAATAATTTTCTTGAAGTCTAAATAAAAAATAAATAAAGTCAGCTCCTATTTCCACGCGATGCTTGACGTCCCGATCGCGTTAGTGGTTTAAGTAAAAATAAATGTTTTCTAAAATGTTATAATATTACAAGTCTTTTTCCAATAGATTGGATTAATATTAAACAAAATCCCAACCGACATTTTTAAATAAGATCTCAATTTTCTTATTTGGAAAACGTCGGTTCTTAGAACAGAAAAGCGATTGTGCAGTAATAATGCTATTGAAAATCGTTAATCTGAAGATAAAAAGCTTGCAGCGGCTAACTACACAAGTAACCAAACAAATGAATCAATAGGTTTATTTGTTTTTTATACAAGAATAGACAAGAATGAGCTAAAAGTAGGTCGTAGCACATCAATGTTACGTAAACTTAACAAGACCTCTCAAACGTGAATGGTCAAGCCCAGATGTGTCCTCATTCAAGGTTGAATAATGGAGCATATGGGTTAGGGACCCTTCCTCGCTTGTGAACCTCGCCATTCAAGTGAAGTTCTCGATATCATCTACATAATATGCCTACCTTTCAATACTGTATTTGTAGTACTCCTGATCAAGAAATTTGGCACTTTGCGTTCGAGATATAGGGAATTATTTGATTTTGTTAGATTCCTAAATAAATATGATGAATATAAATATGATAATGATTTATAAATTGGTATTGTATTTATGTATTTTATATTATTATATCTAATTAGTATTGTTTAAAACGTTTGTACACTGACAGCCCTAAATCTATCTCCCTTCGTTCAATCCATCCAAAGGTTGTCTGGAAGAGATTGCCTTGTGCGATAAGACCGCCCATTGTGCACTTATTTTATGTATGATTGTCCTGTTCTTATTATGAGGTGTACAATAAAGTATATAATAAATAAATAAATATCTAACTTTATTTTTACAAGCGCAGCGTTTTTCTTTGTACCTACTTTATTGTGTTCCAATTTATCTTCATTTTCCTGCATTTATTCCAATTTAATACTAAGAAAAACACAAAAGAAAATTAAACTGTACTTATCTTAAAAAAAAAAAACTTATATCCTAAACAATATAGATATTCAAAACTTGTAGCATAAAAAACTACCTACATATATAATGTAATCAAAGGTAAAGGAGCATTGTAATAGTAAACAAAATATTTCTGATAGAACTTACAATCAGTTTGCATTGATGACATTTTTGAAGTGAAAACATTGAAATTTTAAACTTTTCGCGGACCATATTTCAGTACTTGTGGACCACCAGTGGTCCCCAGACCACAGGTTGACACCACCACCACCACCACCACTGATCTAAACCGTCCATTTTTCGCAAAATCTATCCATCCTTTCTTTGGTCTTCCTCAACCCGTATAAGCATTCATATTTCTACTCAAAACTTTCTCACATGTTCTGCATTCTCCAACATCATAGTCATGTCAGACACGTTAGTCCACTTTATGATCGTAAATATAAACTTTAGAAACGTTCCAAGAATCCCCACAGAAACACTATAAAAAGAAAAAGTGACAAAAAAAGTTTTACCCAAATCCCGAGCCGTGTGGTTCGGGTTTTGTCAGCCAGTATCAATTCAAGCAGAAATCCATTGCAGGTCCATTCTAAACCAAACTGCTTTCTACAGAACAAGTGACGATCGATCAATGTAAAGTACTGCGATACACCTCACCACCTCTATGTAACGTATCGATGTTCAGGGGTTTCGATGATAGATGGCGCCACTTCCATGACTGTACGAGCTCGGATTGAAACGTACAAGCAAATTGTATTTGGAAGACGTTGATTTATTCTGGTTGTATATTTTTGAAGAAAATAAATATTTCTATGGCTAGTTGAGATTAAAGTTTTCATGACACTCTCACCCCTAAAATAATATATAACAAAAAAACACATAAACTGAATGTCAAAATAACCAATCTATTACGATGCTATATTTCAAAAACATAATATTGCGCGACGTAAAAGACCAAAGATAACACTCTAAGGTCTGAAAACCGACCTTGCATCCTCTTTCAAAACTTGTTCGAAACAACTCCTCGTTCAAACTCTCATGACAGATTTAGCAGTTCTCCTTCACAAACACACAGAGCAATAGATTCAAACGTTTTACTGCACAAAGTTTAAATGAGATAGCATTTTATGTTACTCTTCAGGGCACAGTTTTTTGGTAGTTTGATCGAGTTTTGTGTCTCTTTGGTTCGGGTAACTTTGGGAGTGTTAGTTTGTATTTGGATTCGTAACAGATAGTTGGGAAGGTCGTGTTAAAAAAAAATAGTTTTTGGATACGTGATATCTTGTGATGAGAACTTTTTGGAATTTCTTTGAAGATGTATTGGGTACTTCGATCCGGATACAAACCGGCCTCATCTAGATCAATATGACAAAAATATTGATATGTAAAAAAAGGTACTTGTAACCTATTTGCAAAATAAATATCATTTATCATTTGAACATAAATATAAAAATGAATTCGGCTCGAAGGACCAAAATTGTTAAGTGTTTGAAACACTCCGAATTCCTATTAAAATATATGTCACAACAATACCTCCTCACTTCCACAACACAGGTAAAATATAAAACCTTTTAGTAGTTTCAACATCAAAACTAGTTCATCAGTGTACAGTGCACACCTTATGTTCGTCTCAGGAGATGAAACTCGACCACGAAGTTAATGCCTCCGCTCCTTTGGGCCTTAACTTATAATAGAATGGCGACCGACGACCGAAACTGTAATTTATTTATTTAATTAACATTGAAATACAGCTAGACGATCGGGGAGTAGGATAAAAACTTAAGGCTGCTTTTAATTTGGAGTTTGAAGAGAAAACTATCTTAAGGTGCTTGAGGGATTTAAAAAAATAGTTTTTAAGTCATTTCAAACAGGATGAGGAAATGTTGTTTTAAAAGTTCTTGGTCATATTTGAGGGCGATGTTCTGTGTCAACGTAATTATCACGTAAAATACTGGTATTCAGCTAAATCCGGTTTGACTGAAAGCTGACCCCAATATAGTTGAGAAAAAGCTAGGCAGATGATGATGTTCTGTATCCAATGTACAGCAAAGGAACTGTAGCGGCATCAATGCCGCCACATGAAAAACTAAGAAACAAAATTTGTATGTCAACTAAAAGAACCGCAGCGCCATCTACGATGAACTAACAAATCCATCGAAATCCTGCATCGCGCAAGCAAAGTTCTTCGTGTGATTTGAACATAATATACAACTGTCCGAATATCAACTATCGAGCAGTTGCCCACCAGACACGATAACCGTCTGGTTCGGAGGATCTTCCCATTTCCAGTGGAGGTATGCGGGATTTAACTCTCTGTACCGCATACATCTATAGAACAACTGCAAAAAAAATTGACTTACCTATATCCAAAACCGGTGGTCATATATAAGGGTACATCATGGTTCAAGTAGTGTGATGCAGTTGGTGGCATTAACCTTATACATACATGACTAATGAAACAGCCTGTATATTAAGAATTAAAGAAAAAGAACTTCACACCTTTTTTAAGAGGATGATGACGTGGCATAAACAAAGTTTTTGTACGGAACAAGTGACAGCATTTTTTTTTAAACGTAAAACTAATCCCCTTTATTATGTACACCATATAAGACCAGAAAATAGGTCAGGGTAGTGAATTTCGCGCGAAATACGCGTGTATCAAAATAAACGAAACACCATGAATCGTCTATCTAAACTATTAATAGTCAAACAGATACCAGTGTGGTAGCAGTTACAGGAATCTAACAGCCGGGTCTAAATACTCTGAAAATTTTACAGTCGGGCTGTTCAAACTGTGTAGATATGGGTGTCTTCCAGGTATTGTGGCACTCTGTGGCATAAACCGATAAGCGGCCATATCAAACTGGGAAAAAACCGAAAGTTGATACCAAGTATTTCCACAAATTTTCTCGAAGCTAGGGACCGACCTGCCAGGGTTGCAGAATTTGTTCGAAAGAGTCACCGCGGCTCTGGAACGCAAAGGGCTTTAGAAGGAACACGGATGGGTTTAAGTTAATAAGTGTCCTCATATCAATCATATCGATATCGGAAATATCATTTAACATAAGGGACAATTTGGCATTTTGGGTAAATGACCCTTACGTTTATTGTTAATACAAACAAACATATCTACTTAATTGGAATGAGAATAAATCACGCCCTTCCGTTCCACCCAGAGCGGAAGAAGTCATTTGATGATTTCCCATCCTTAAAAAAAAAGAAAAGTATTCCCGCGCAGTGCGGAGAGTCAGGAGAAAACGCCTTGCCTGCAAATCTAAACTCAAAATGTAAAAGTGCTGTGTAGGTACTGCTGAACGTTATTACTGAGCATGAGGTTCTGGGTTCGATATCGAATCGGGACAACTTTTATTAGGTTATTTTAACTATAATTAGGAGCCTTTTTAGGGTTCCGTAGACAACAAGGACCTAATAGTTTGGCAATGTCCGTCCATCCGTCTGTCCGCGCGCGAAAGTTTGAATTTTGTATGGGTATACATGATAATCACGCCGATAAAGTGATAAAAGAAAATTATAAAAAAAAAATATGGTAACCCCCTATACGTAGTGGCGATGATTTTTTTTATCGTCTATATCGTTGGATAGGTCGTTAAAAATATTGAGGATGTGCAAAAACCATTTTACCATTCAAAGATCCGTTTGCGAATTATGAAGCTTTATTTTTCATTTTTGTTAGAGCCAAGTGTGCCCCTCTGCCAACTAAACGTTTGTTTTTGGAGATGTGAAAAAACATGGTAGTAGAATATAAAACGAATAAAAGACAAACTATCACAGCTAAGTAGGCTTTACAAGTAAACAAGTAATAGTCGACGAAACTATAAAATGTACTTGGAGTGCATAAAATATAGATAGGTTTAAACATTACTGGACAAATGAGTGTGAACTATAATGATTAACTCAAAGGAAAAAACTCAAAGGAGTCCCAGTAGGCATGTTTTTTAATCCTTCGCTGCTCTTTTTTTTTATTAATTTTGTTGGAGGATCCAAGACAGTTGAATAGGGTATTTGACTAAAAAATCTAATTAGTCCGTCAGATAGATTTCCAAAAAATATTGGACACGCATTTTTCTTTTGTCAGATAAACAAAAAAAATAAGACGATACAGTGCGTTGAAAACTCGTGTGATGTCACTCACCAGTACACTTTTTACTGGAAAGTGACGTTACAAACTCCTTATCTTTGATGCGTTTTATCTTCGTAATTGTTAATTGATTTGATAAAATAAAAAAACGTGTTTAATATTTTTCGATTATCTAACTGACGAAATAAATATAATCATATTTTTTTAACCCAGGCAACATTCCTATTGTTTCTATAGGACACGTCGCGCTTCATTCATGGACTGGGCGATTATTTATTAAAGCTTTATGCACTAGTAAAACACTGTACAAAGGCGGACTTAATGCCTTAGGCATTTTCTACCAGTCGACCTTAGGGTATTTTCAGGTGGTTGCCACGGTTAATACTGCCTTTAAAGTGTTGCAGTGGTTGGGAATGATTTGGCAGATTTGTCGCAAAATCCCTTCGTAAAACGCAGGAGAGCTTTTCAATAAATTCAAAAGACGGAAAATTACACAACTAACTAACAAGGACCAAACCAGCTTTCAATCTTTGTTTCAAATCCAAACAAAAACCAGTAATTAAAAAATCCTTGCAAAAAATGCAAAAACTGAAACGAACGATTAACGTGAACATTTCAAAGAACGAAAAGAATAAATTGCCTTTAATATAGATCAAAGAAAGAAAGAAAGAATCGTTAAAATAGAATCCAATTATTTCCATGTCCATTGCAAATTGTTCACGATTTTACTGCTATAACTTTACGTGGATTTTTGCGGAAAATTATGAAATGGAGAAAGTTAGAAAGAACTTTAATTACACTCTATTTTTAGCTAAGCGCGAATTAAAGGGGTCCCTTAGGGTCCCTTAGGGTTGTCTCATTGTCGCACGTACGTGCGACAATGAGACAACCCTTTTTACCCGACTGTCACAGAAGGAGGGTAGTGTTTTTCGAGAGTTAGTATGTTTGTATGTTAATCTTTAGAGTTCCGAACCTCTGTATGGAAATACGGAACCCTTATAGGATCACTCGGTTGGCTGTCTGTCCGTCTGTCACAGACAATTTTCTTCAAATCTACTGGACCGATTCAGTTGAAATTTGGTATTTCTGTGACCCAAACACGAACGTGTTCCAAAATTAAAAAAGAAACAAAAGTTGAGTCAATTTTTGGGGGTTGTTTCAACTGTACCGTGTGACATATCAAATCAAAGAGGTTTTTACAACCATGTCAAAAATATTTTTTTCATCATTTTAAAATAAACAGTTTCGAAGGTTTTCTAGAAATTAGATGGAAAATTACCATTCCTCCCCTTCCCTATCCCCAAAACTACTGGGCTTAAAATTTGGAAAAATATTATTTCTTTACGTATAGATTACAGGAAAAAATAAGAAGTCTATAGTGTTAAAATAACATTTAACAAAAATGAAATTTGTTCGGAACCCTTTGCACGGGAGTCCGACTCGCACTTGGCCAGTTTTTATTAAAATGGTTCACACGTAAATAATTATATTCATATCGGTAGAACACTGACGTTAAAAAAACTGCATCAAAGTACAGAGAAGCTTCCAAACAACAGACTTCCGTATTGTTTTATGATAATAGCAAAACATGTTCGCATGGAAACCACATCGACAATAGATCGTCTGTGAACCTTCCCTGTATTTTGATGAAGTGTCTAGGAACGTCAGTGTACTTCTAGGAAAACAAGTTCTTGCGTCATAGTTAACTCATTGTAGCTTCGTGCTTGTCTGCGCAAGCCTTTATGAAAAAGAGTATACCTAGTATATCTTTTGAGCTTTTAATCTATAAGAGTCAATATCCTGTAGGTTTGATGTTCATTTCAGGTTTTATTTATAAAGTTTTTGATGTGAATAAAATCTAATCGTCTTTTCTGTCTATTTATAATCTTATTATGCTATTCTTAACTATCTATTTTATAATATACTAGCGGACGTCACGCGGTTTCATCCGCGTAGTTCCCGTTCCCGTGGGAGTACGGGGATAAAATGCTAATATTTTACTCGCTGATAATGTAGCTATCCATTACTGAAAGAATTATTTAAATCGGTCCAGTTACACACAAAAATACAATTTTTTCCTCTTTATAATATTAGTGTAGATTCCTTATTAAAATCAGATCACCCGTCGATGATGCTATTTTCAGATTCTTAAAACATCTTTTCAGTCGTAGAGAAATCGTCCACATTCAAACTCCAATCTCCTTACAACATTTAAATCCACCCACGAAACTATGACTTATCCTGAAATACTCGCGGGTGAAGGCACAAGCAATATCTTAATAATTGCTAAAAGAATAATAATAAAAATGATATTAAAAAATATTTCTCACAACGCAATATTGGTAATATACCAGAGAGATTTATTAATAAATCAACCAAGTTTCTTGTTTAATGGTAGCATAAAAAATTGCCAATCATCCTCCATCGCCGCCTTAAACTTTATAATCTCCATTTTAATTCACTGCAAAGTTTTATCGTGGCTAATGAATTTACAAATCCTTCTGGATTATGCTCAGAGTTTTAGAAGTTGGTAACGCTTATTCTGGCTCGTTGGCGTATTCTGTGACCTGCTTTGTTTTGATTTTAGGCTGAATAAGAAATACCTAAATGCTTTTGGTTTTTTTCTTATGCAGTATTTTTGGTAGCGTTGTGGTCAAATCTCCATAGAAAATGTTTAGTCTTGAATGTTGAATATTAAGGTGATTCAACGAGTCCCTTTTTTATAATGTTAATGGTTTATTCACTGCATTATGCTTGTTTTTCTTTCGTTGGATCATCGATTCATGCCTTCTGAGGTTTAATGGTGGGTGAGGTTGTTAAACAAGTGTTAAGTGTTCAGTTTTGTGATCTGATGATACCTAGTTAAACTTTCAATTCTTCGTGTCAACTCTATCACGTACTTATTTAAAAAATTTAGAAAAAATCTGATGCAATAACATAGCTTACCTCTGCATTAATACACAAAGACAAGCGTACAAGATCAATATTCGCTTTTGCATGTCCAGCATCCCATCATCTTCCTTCACTTCATTTATCCCGTCCCATAAACTCACCATCTCCATTTCTCAGCCAATCACACCTCCCACTCCATACTGCAGTTCTAACATCAAAACAGCTATATATTCTCATAAAACCGGTTCAAGTATCAATATATCATAGGTTGGGGCGAACAATCTAATTGCCACGAAAAACTAGGTCAAATGAACTCTGCTCGGCACAATGGAGTTTTCTTGTTATGGATATCCTGTCAGATCGAGTTCATAAGTGTATTGGCTATTTTGCGGAAGAAATCTTTTGTTTTTAGTTTAAGATTCTGGTGGTAGTATTGATAGTGGAAAGTTTTTGATGTGTATTTTGAGTTTGAAGTTTGAATTAGTCGTTCATGTTAGTAGTTTTTAAGATGTGTTATTTAAGAAGGTCTTAAGTATGGTGCTTTAATTATATGTAGATATATTACAAAATTGTTTTTTTATTGCGACTATAATATGTGACCTATCCGAGTTTCTGTTCTCCATATTACCAAATTTGCATATGAGGAGGTAAGGAACAAAGAGTGATAAATTACATGTTTCCTTTTTTCGAGAATTTCTTTTGTAGTTGTGTGTTTTTAAATATTTGTTCAAATTTTTAGATATTTGGTTAATTAAAAAAATATTACAGTTCAGAATTTATTTATTATATAAATGGAAATATATAAATATCTTATTATGTTTTGACCCATATAACTGCTAAATTATCACTGTATGAACCAACCGCCAACTATGAGTGTATCTCTATGTAAAATATTATATATGTAATATATGTATATTATGTATGGGAAAATATTGAATTATCATTTTTTGTTCCTAGCCTACTCATATGTCTTAGACGGGACAAGCCCGCGGTACTATTCCCAACCCCTGCCACTCCTGAGTGCGAGACTCAATAGTGGCAACCACTAGACTTGTTTTTATCCAGTTTATTTATTGACCGGGTAAAAGTTACCAAAACATCCAGTTGTATTTTTCTATGTACCGTGCGTGTTTCATATAAGAGCTAAATAAATATTATTCTTTCTTTCTTTTTTGTTTCTTTCAATACCTACGAAAATTTTCAAGAACGTCAATATTTTTCCCAAAAAAAAAACCCATAGTAATTCATTCCAAAAATTCTGAGAATTCGCGTGCAACGTCGGATTCCCGGAGTCCAAGAAATCAAAGTGCGGGACAACAATAAATCAAAAATGTAGGATACACACACTTATTCGCAGCCCGGCTGAAGGATTTGTTATTCAATTTCCTCTCTCGAGTACTCTGACACATATTTTTCCCATACCTTTGTTATCCGATACGGTCTGAAGGATATCGACCTCTAGAGGTTTCAAGGGAAATCGCTCTTTAATACCAAAAAGGTAAGGTCAAGAATTGTGTCTGTCGGCAAAGCTTTTTGTTTTATGATACTTATTCTGATACGGTTCATAATTATTGGACTTATGTGTTGACGCTTCGCTCTTCCTTGATAAAAGTTTTTTCGAATAAAACTGTCTAAAGAGTTAATCTGCCTAATATATAAAATTCTTTCGTTACTGTCTCATTGAGTGAGTGATTAAGTGACTGACAGACAACGTACAGTCGAAACTACTGGTCGTACAAATTTGGCATGTAGGTTCCTTGGGGAGTGTAGGAGAGCACTAAGAGAGGATTTCTCGAAATTCCTACGGGATCGGGAAAAAACGGGAAATGGGTGTATTAAGTTGCGGGCAAAGGTTAGTAGTTTTATATGAGTATTTTTTTTAAATCTATAACATCCTAATTTTCGCTTGTGTGGGTTTGAGAACGCCAAAACACGGCTCGTAAGATTTCTGAGAAGCTCCGTTTGACTCGTGTTTGCAGGCGCGACTGCTATAGTGGGGTTCTGGGTTGGTTTGCCAGGTCGCGAAATAAGTGTTCTTTACCGCATCAGCAGCCCGCAGTTTGGAAGTTGGTGGTGTTAGGCTATCGTGTTTCGAAAAACATGTAAAGCTGTTGGTCTTGCGCCTGCCTGATTGTTTCAGCCGTGTTAGATTATCATCTCATCAGAGTATGAGAGCGAAATAACAAAGAGTGCACCAGTGCTTGCGCACAATATTGTACACAAAATGTCTCCTGCGTATTTCACCCAAATTTGGTCTTAAAGCTTTTATGAGAACATGCCTTTTCATTGCGTCAGAAATTCAGTCACCAATAAACGTTTTTATGCCGAGTTACCATCCTCATAATTATATTGGTCGTGTCCGAAATATAAACTTTCTATCAGCGATAATGATTTTATAACAAGATTAAAATCATGTCTGTACTTTTGATCATTGAGGAGTTACTTCGTCTGGAGCCAACCCTGGATAGAGCATCAGGTCATAGTTATCATAAAAATTGCTATCGGAACTGAAACAACCTGTAAAACTTCAACTCTGTAGGTTTTAATACAATTTGCAAGATTTGACCTAAAACAACCAAACGAATTGAATAAAAGCTCGGAAAAGTACAAAATAAGAGCTACCGTAATGTCACTTGGTTCGTATCAAAGAATCATGTCATAAGTATGTTTCGTTTTTATATAAATAGTTAGGTTTACCTTCAATCAATTTGTATTATTTAGGGAAGTAAAATTGATCTTTATAAGGATCAATTTTGCTTCTCTAAATGATTAAATTACTTACTGGTCATTCAAGCCAAAAATCACTCTTCAAACTCCAACGACTTATTGGAGAGGCATAAGAAACCGGGATCAAACTAATAAAAAGTAGCCCTATAAAAATGACAGTCCACTGTGTGTCACATAAAACGGTTCAGTATATACTGCTCTTTATAAACAAAGTTGTGACAGGGGTGCGACTCACGGATTAGATAAAGTTAGTGGGTCTTTGTGTTTGGTCGAAAGTGTAAGTGGAAGCGGCTTGAGGAATTGCCTGCAGTAATGTGGTCAGTTTACTTATAAACATGGCTGTCTTTTTGTTTGCTACAATGCTCTCATCATCATATCAGCCGAAACACGTCCACTGCTGGACATAGGCCTCCCTCTAAGGCTATAATCGCCATGCGCGGCAGGCTGGTTGGCGATCGCAGTGTAGCTGTTGCAATGCACAGATAATGCTGCTGCCCATTCTCTGGTTTACAATGCTCTAACTTCTCCGAATTTTGAGACTTAGCTGAACATTTTCAATAGCACATCGTTTTTAATAATAGCATTGGCAAAACTATTTGTACGTACTTTTTGCTAATTGGTTTGCGAAAATTATCATTTCATCATACCCAGCTTAAGGGTTTGATGATGATCTGGTTAGAAATTGATCGATAAATCGTTCATAGTTTATTGCTATTGGCACATACGAAGACTCAGTTTTGATATACCTCCCATTCTAGAACTGGTTAGTGGTAGGTGCGTGGTAGGATCTATTTCTGTGGATTAAACCACCAATCATTTTAACTTCACTGGCATTGTGTTCTAGATTTCCCAATCGAAATTGCCGGGTATTTTAGTAGATCAAAAATGTTATTTTTTATACCACACCCTACAAGGTACAAACGTCGGAACGCAACGGAAATTGAAAAGCAAGGACCGTTGAAACTTGACCCAATCAGGGTATCTGTTCGATAACCCATTGTTGTTAGCCCGAGCCCTAATAAAGGAAAAGTGAAAACCATGATAAAAAAATTAAAAGGCCCTGCTTTGTAATAAAAATATTACAATTAGAAGAAGGCAGGACAGGGAGAGGGAGGCCAAAGAAAAGATGGATGGATTGTGTTAGGAGTGATATGAAAGAAAAGGGAGTTAGTGATAGCATGACGGCTGATAGGATAGAATAGAAGAAAAAAATGTGTTGCGGTCGACCCCACGTAACATGGGATAAGGGCAGGAAGACGAAGAAAAAACAAACTGCCTAGCCTTTTCGCAACTATATTGTGGTCACCTTCCATTCTAACCGGATGTAGTTTACATGAAGCGGTTGCCTATCTCCACAACCATGTAAATCATAAATGATATTAATTTTGTAAGTAGGTACACGTATAACACTTTTACACGTCAATCATTTTTGGTCATTTTTAAACTAGATGAGGCCGGTGTTTCTTAGCTGACTACATTGAGAAGAATCACCGAAACAAACTCAGAGTTCAAAGTCTCTTTTAAAGTCCATACAATCGTACTGGTCAAATCATATGAGAACCATGTAGGTGAATGTCTGAAGTGGTCTTTTGAGGAAAGTACCACATAGATTTGAGTGGACCTGTTCACACAGTGCAAGCATTTGTCAACGATTTGACGAACAATACACAAAGACAAGGACATTTGGGTAGGCCGCATAGAGAACTCAAAATGGCACTCTAACATGCAATGAACCCTAATATTGCGATCTACGTTGTCCTCACATTCACAATACGCTATATGACTGTAACTGGGTAACACTATACCCCTTTGCAAGACTGGTTACACCAAACCAGACTTCACTTCCACCTCTATACTCCCCATAACAAGATATAAATTATACCTCCTATCAATATATTTCATCTGAACGATAACATTCACTAAAGAGCTTATAACACCGGGTGCTAATCCCGGCCTACTAGTCGTTATCCGTTAAAATTACCGCGGCAAACGACACTTTCACATTTCACTTTTCCTATCCCTATTTCATGTTTAGGAATTCATTACGTTTTACGATATTTGACAATATCTGTGAGTTTGTTGCGATCTTGCTGATGTAAGTTTTATAAATACAATATAAAAACACGAAACACAAAAAAATGACAAAAAAACTTTAAATATAACATACTATAAATAAATATGGCTAAAATTAATATCATACTACTTAAATAATAATATATATGTAGGTACTTTAAATATGCAACTATGATGGTACCGAAAGGTATTTTGCAAACGCTCAAATTTATTTAAAAGCTCCTCGGTGGCATACAAATAACAGGCATCAGTGTAGTCTTATATTATTTTCAGAAAGAGCAAGTACTGAAAGTAGTCCTAAGTATTTCACAGCTACCAATAGTTTAGTTAAAATACCGGTTCGGCAAAAAATACACATAAAATCAGTACAAATAAACATTTCCTCTCAAAATAACATTTCTATTCCGTTTTTCGTGCATAACGTAACAAGCATGACTGAAAATACATTTCCTGAATCTATTGTATACTTGTAACATTCTATATAAAGGTTTCCACAAATTTTGTGGTGGGAATACGATGAAATCGGCTTTTTGACGGAATTCCCAAATAATTTGTAGACACGAAGACGAAGACAGTTGTACTTTTTTGTATAATTTGAATAACCTTATTAGGTTTATTTATTTCTGGACTCCAGTATTCTAGAGTCTGGAAATTACATCGGAGTGTGTATGATCCAGTCCTAAGCAAAGAAACCTTTGTTCAAACTCCTAGAGCCCTACTATGACATCTAAAAACCGTCATGATTCCCGTGTGAGCAAAAGAAACAGAGCTATAAAGGTTGACTAGCAATATCACTTTTTCATGATGGAATCATGACAGCATTGGCACTTAGCACGGCCCCTGTGCGCCATTATATTCTTCCAACTTTGTCAACCCCGTTACCATCTTGCTGATGAACTTATCCCTTTATCATCATTAGAAATCAACTATTCATGAAACCCTTAAGAAGAATCATAGTCATGGATACTTCATTAAAGTCCTGATTACAATATTGCACAGCAACATGTATGCTTACTCATATTGTAAACTTACGTAGGTACCTATGTATTATACATACATAGTTGATTGCATATACCTCACACATAGCGGTAGTAAATCTTCATAAGAACTCAGTTCGCTCTTGCTTATTGGGTCCCTTTCTGTTGGTTATATTACTATTTGGGAATATATTTTTCAACACACTTATTCGAACTCGACTTTGGTCTTACCTTCCTGTTTTTAGGAAAACAATGAAGTGTATTTCGCACACATTAATACATTTAGTGAGACTAGTGCCACCTATTAAATTGATTTTATTTATTAAATTTTAATAAGGTAGCGGCGCCCGAAAAAAAATCTGGGAGCCATTTTTCATAATTTGTGACTATTTATAAAATTTTGTGTATTTTTTCGAGTAAATGTCTTGAGATACGTCGTGTGATACTCGTGAGTATTGTTCATCGTCATCATATCAGCCGAAAGATGTCCACTGCTGGACATAGCCCTCCCCCAAAGGGGGTTATGCCATAATCGCCACGTTGGCAGGCGGGTTGGCGATCGCAGTGTAGCTGTTGCAATGCACAGAGAATGCTGCTGCCCATTCTCCGGGGAGCCCCTTATTCGCCTCTTTCGACACCCATGGGATGGTGCTATTCTTTTACGTCCGACACCATACAGCACATTGTTTGATTACTTGCATAAAAATGTACTATTTCGGCCAAATCAAATATTTCCATTTTAAAGTGGTTCTTAGCTGCGCGTGAAGTTCTTAGTTGATGGTTTATTGTTCTTCGTTCACTATCAGCTTTTCTGAGAAATAGCCCTTTATGTTCGGATGTGTGCCCAATATAAGGTCAACAAACAGGATGTTTATGTGTTTCCGCTAGAGGTCGCGTCTTTGCGAGGTGGTATATCCAGTAGGTGGACACGCATCCAAGAATACATCGCTGCTTACCGATTGAGGAAATACGTACGATTAAAGTCTAAAAATATGTTAATTAAAATATATTTTACGAACAGACTAAACGTCATCTTTTCATAGATTGGACGAACGAACAATATACATTCGCTTGATATTTGACGGCTCAGAGACTATTGTTTGCTTTTCATATAGCGTAAACATGCATATTTGTGGTAGGTACTTAGTAAGCTTCAACACTGGAATTTACCGGACTTGACTAATATTGTGGAATAATACTATTACATTGTATAATTTTCATAATCATTCAAAACCTACAAGAGAAAAAAGAGATATAAGATGGGACAGCAAAGATGAAAGGATTCACTCTGTCTTGGTACAGGATGTGATGTGGAGAAATAAAAAAAAATAGACTTAAAGAGTTATGAATACAAAATGTGAAAGGATGGAGAAGAAGAGGCAGTCCAAAGAAATATTGTGTGAGGAAGGATATTAAAGAAATCGAAGGTCGCGATAGCGTAATATCTGACAAGGAGAATGTAAAAAAAAGTGTTGCGCCGACCCTAAAGTAAAATAGGACAAGGTCAGAAAGTTGGTGACATGACGGTAATGTACAGTGATTGGATAATCGGGCACTAATATACCTAAACTTCACGTTTATTCCCACGAAAGTATAATACGGACATGCTTTTCAGAATCCCGGATCCCGGAATCGTTCGAAATTCCTGAGATTGCTAAAAATGCCCGCATAAAAATTATTGTTAGAACTCGTTGTGAACTCTCATTGCATTTTTTTTAGTTTAAAAAGCCGATTCTAATGGAACTTTTTATTTCAAATTAAAGTTTTTATGATTTTCCATTTGTTTTGAATAAAATAAAGATACTAAATCATAATAACCACTGTTATAATTTCATTAACTTTTTTATAGTTGTTTTAACAAAATTGTTCAATCCCGGGAACCCGGGATTATTTCTTATTCAGAAAGGAATATCCATGCTATTCTTTCACGGGAAGAAGTTTAGGTATATAAGCGCCTGATTATCCGATCACTGGTAATAGACATATTTACTGATTCTTCTTTACCCCAGTAACATATTAATCAAAACGAAATATGCTTATAATCTTGGGTAAAATTAAAGTTGCTCTTCGACCCGTAAAAAAGTAAATACGTAAGTAACGTAAGTTACGTTATTTCAGAAATCTACTCGCTTTTTATGTGAGCTGTTATTTTTAGCATTGCTCTGAGCTAAAAGTAATAAGTACATGAAAATATTGAAGACGATTAAGAACTCGGAGTGATAGACATAGCAATATGAGTTAATGGTTGATCTGATCTATTTGCTCACATTCATTACATAGTTTATTTTTATACACTTTGGAGACATGAGACACATTAGAAGACATAGTTATTCCAAAATTCCAATAAAGTTTAAATGCCTGTCATTATCACTACTTTCATGTAAAATCTTGTTTAACCTTCTGGTATTATGAATAGAATTTTGTACACCACAAACTTAGTATAAAAACTATCACTACGAGGGTTTTTTGAAAAGACGTGCACCAGGTGGTAGCACAAATGCATCAGGTCAAGGTACCTGTCAAAATGCTTATACGTCCAACATTAGCTAATTGACGACAACGTTATGTACGTATAAGTAATATTTTCAAAGTAGGAGGACTTCTCGCCTAAGGGTGCTTTTGCACCAGAGATGTGCGAGGATTCTTAGCGAGGGATGTGTTTGTTAAGAACCAACAACATTATTATATTATTATTGATATTTTAAATTGTATTATTAGTAAATTTAAAAGCCTCATCTACTGCTCTTTGTGCAAATAGTATTCTAGTGTGTCGCTCTTGTGTATTTCACTCAATGTAATTCTATTTTACTGTCCTTATAATATAACTAACTGCATGTACTGTTACTAACACCCCTAGCGATTATAATCGTATGTATACTTTTTGTCTATCTGTGGACAACGTTGTGGGTTGCGTTATTGCCAACATTTAAATATTAATATTAATTAGTTGTAACATGTCATAATGTGACTGCTACTTGCTCCTTTCTTATAAAATAAAATCGCTTCATTTGCCTAGTTTGTAACAAGGCAAGGTCAATTTAAAGTCAAGAGCAAAACCATAAAAAAAAATAAAAAAACACATTCCTCGCTACCCTACGTGTAGCTAAGTGATGGCGTGAATTTTCCCGTGAAAGGAAAATAATATGGCTCGAAAGCTATTTCAGTAGTCGTCCTTCTACTGGGATGACTAATAGACAAGTACGGAAGAACAGAAGAAAACATGTCGCGACCCTAAATAAATCGTTGAAAAGGGATAAGAGGATAATGATGAGCAAACCTTCTAATTGTTTTATCTTTTTTTTAAGGATAGGAAATCATCAAATGACTTCTTCCGCTCTGGGTGGAGCGGAAGGAAGTGTCAGACTCTTACTGACTAAAACTCATCCGTGTCGCTCCTAATGCCCTTTGCGTTCCAGGGCCGCGGTGACTCTTCGTACCTACCTGGGTTCAACAATTATAGCTTAAAGAAAAGTTTTAT
The DNA here is from genome assembly GCA_002192655.3 of Mamestra configurata. Taxonomy (NCBI): domain Eukaryota; kingdom Metazoa; phylum Arthropoda; class Insecta; order Lepidoptera; family Noctuidae; genus Mamestra; species Mamestra configurata. Next base: position 12,601 of record NDFZ01005434.1, on the reverse strand, counting down.
GTAATTTTGTGAACACTTTTACATAACTCAAAGTATTATTCTGCTATTTGATACTACAGTCAAACTTGTACCTTTAGCAAACTCTCCTCAATAGAAAAATCCGAGACGGTAGCCCGCTAGTCACGGAAAAGAATATTCCGTAGGTAACGATCGATGGAATCCAGCTTTAACTTATTCGCAGAGTTACTGGACTTCAGTTCAGTCTCAAAGTTAAAAATGCTAGCTGTGCCCGCAGCTGTGTATCGCACACAGCGCTGCGGGCACAGCTAGCATACATATAGCGTGGAAGGATTCCATTGATTTAATTTTGGTGAATTCTAAACATTGGGTAAATGTAAAAACGTCAGCACACTAGGTGGGAAACAAGATGGCGACCACCGTTAGGTAAGTGTGTTACAGAAAGACAAAAGCCTGAAAATCTGACACCAGTAACTGGGTAACACGGTGGTCACGGCAGAAAATTTGAAAATACTGATGCCCAGCTACATCCAGTTACAGAGTGAGAGAGTGAAAGCCAACTCCATCATAGTAAGGAGAAGGCTAAGCAAATTGAAAAGTTATTGTATAAACGATCGAGCCGACTGACAGCTCTCATGCCAGATTCGCTCATGCTCACAGCCTGTCTGTAGTCTGATCGTTGAAAGTGAAATTGATATATCCGGACGTCACATGTTATTCGCTTTACTTATCCTCTATAACACTTTACGAGGTCCCGAGGCATGTGCAAATATTACATTCAGAATATTAAAATGTCAAGGTTAAAGAACCAAAACGACAAGGTGTTTTTTTAGCATGCAGAAATCTTCTAGGTTCCCCTTAGCCTTATCCAGACAAAGGGTAACGACTTCCTGATAGAAATTTGGCCGAGGGGCTGAAGTACTTGAGCAGTTCGTCACACTCCCCGGGCAAAGTTTTTAGTCTACAAGAATTCATGTGGAGTCGTCACCCTCTTCATTTCCTTGCCTTGCCATGTCGTCTATTACCTCGATTTGATTTTTGAATAAAGTAATATACAAAACCGCTCGAGTACATTTACAAATCTGTTAAAGTAACTGCTTGCAATGTAGGTACTTACTCATTGTACAAAATACGTACACGCTTCAAATCGTTTTATCAAAGTAAGCGACGAACTTCAAACGTTTTAAAATTCGAAAAGAGTTTTTAAAGGAAAACGCTATTTTAGATCTCAGGGGAGATTTGTCTAACATTGCAAACACAGCGAAAATAATGTACCTAACTTTTCTACGATTTGTGCAAAATGCTTGAAGAAGAGATGGTTTATGGATGAATGTGTTTTTGACGACATATTTTTCTTCAGTTATATCGCACTTCTCGGGAATATTTCAATTATTTCAGATTGCTATATTGCTCTTTATCATAAGGTGTATAATCGGTATGTTGATAATTTTATTGTAATCATATTAGCAGCCTGAATTTGCCAGATCGCCAGCTGCCGGGCATATACGTCTCTGTTCTTAAAGTCAATCCCCACGCTCCCCAACTGACCTCATCCAGAAACTACCCACGATGACAACAATATCGTCTATTTAGCAATGAACGATTTGAGATTTTAAATACCTATTTGTCATCTATTGAAATATAAAATCTAATTGGAAAAGGTCTGGCCATATAAATAATGATTGAGGTATCTGATGTATTATATTTATATGTTTTATTTGTACCTAAGTTATAACATCGCCTTGGATGTATCTGTAAAGGTGTTTTAATATTGAATGAATAAATAAATAATCACCAAAAAAAATCAGGCCAAAGTGAACGGTATCCTGCCCTCCCATCAAATTTTTATACGGCTTAGACGATCGAAAGGATTTCATTGAAATCTGGCAGAGAGATTAAAGCCTTACTAAGATCATTCAGAAGTGAAAAAGTTATTTAAACAGACAAAGTGAAGCAGAAATTAGACTATCACGCAAAAACTAAAACACCCCCGAGAAATCTGAATAATTAGCTATCCAAACTGTACCCAAGACGTAAGTTCATTATTAAACAAGTAATTACTTGCTGAACTGCCGCTGGCTTGTATTAATAATTCTAGATTATGCGAAGGTCTTAACGGACCAGCCAGACGTGTTTAGGCCTTGTTCACATTGCGTTGGACCGAAATTTTTATTGGTACAGTCGATATGGCTATGTTTTTCAATAGGACTGACTGACTGACTGACTGCCGACTGTGTCGGATGGTAGAGGGTTTTGTGGCTAACTGCGTTAAAGGACAATATTCAGTAGATTTTTTTTTCACTTTTCTTAGTGTTCATCAAATTGATGGACCCTGATCTTAGTACAATCTAGCCTTGTCTAAAGGCTGATAAGTAATTTAATTAAAACCTAAACTGTTATTATTGTCTTTACTAAGAATGTATCTAATGGCACTTATCTTATTGTCTCTATTAAGGCGAATACACTTCGTTCTTGTGTTTATTATTCAGTAGTCTCTGTCAATACTCCACAAAAATCATGATACTAAGAGCAGTTTAGATGTATTGATCAAAATTGGCCTTAAGTAAGTCTTATAAACCGGTGGTTAAAGGTTAAAACTGTGATTACCGAGGATGGATCTTAGTTGGAACAGCATCCATTGTATACTTGGAAACGTTTGCGTGTCTCTCAAATATTTGTATCTTTTTGTATCTATCACTGGAAAATTACAGACTCCGTGATATTGTAATAAATCTTTATTAGATTATAATTCCTCGATTTATTATAAAAAAATCGTTTTGTATACAATAAGTCCCATCCAAATTCAATAGTTTTCAATATATCCGTGTCTTATTCAGAATAAATTGTTTACAATTTCACGCGATATTTTACAATCTTACGGCGTTTGCAATGTTCCGATGACATATCCATGTACATCTTTGACAGTCTAAATATGTATACTGAGAAGAAGCCCTGACAGCCAATCTTTTCAGGGGTATCCTAATACCTGGTTACCTGGTGGCTTAGTTTTCTAGTAGCTGGATTGCGGAGCTTGATAGGCAGTTGCTCCATGCTCCATAATACTCGTGTTCAGATATATTCAGTTCGGCTGGAAGTCGACCAATATAATTGAGAATTGGCTGGGCAGTCACATAAGTCGGATCCGATAAAATTGTCCGTTGCACCTATTGTGAACAAGGTCTTAACCTATCAACATGTATTTGGTCTAGATCATACCAAATATCACTTGATAGGTATGGAATTAGCGACGTCCCAACAGGGCAGTTTAGGGTTGGCCCGGTGAAAATTTTTTTAACATTGTAAAGTTTTTGCTGAGAAAGCTTGCCTTTTTATGAGGTGTTCAAAGTGATGTTGTAACTTCTAAAACAGGTGTATTCTTTTGTTCTTTTTTAAACTTAATTTATTTTAGCCCTCATTGCTAGGCTGGCTAGGATACCTACGCACAACGGACCGAATGGGAGTCTAAGTGCGGAAAATGGAGTCCCTACTCTACTCTTCTCTACTCTAGACCTTATTTTGGTATTTGACACTATATTTAATTTTTTTAATAATGTTGGAAAACAATAAAACCACCTAAACTATTCCAAAACGAAGAATTAATAAAAGACAGAAGAGAGAAGCTCTAAAACACAGACTTTTATATACTTCTTTTGGTTCGTCGACAATACCGATAACATTGGTGTATTCTGTAGTGTTAACAATACTCAACCCTACTGTAAAGTGTTCGCTAGCGCTTCTGGTGACCAGAAGGCCCTGGTTCTATATCTGGGTCGGGCATAGTGCTATTGGGGTTTTGCACCTTTAATTTCTCAGTAGAAATATCTGAAGAAGAGTGTTCTGAACTTTCATCTCTGCCTAATCCTTTGGGGAATACAAGCATGATATCATATATTTTGTCATTACTTTCAAAATAATCAACAGATACATTAACTAATTATAATACACAGGTTGGCACAGCCCTAAGCCTACCAAGCGGTTATTCGTATCGACGAGTTCGTATTCCTTCGGGTGTCGTTCATGTGGCTAAATTAGCTCATGTAGATGTAAAACCGGCAAGGGTCGTCTGCAAACTTACATACCTACTAATAATCTATGTACGGAAATTGTGAGTTATGGGTACAAAGGGTTGGTCCTTTCGTTGCCTTGAGAAGTGGATTAGAGTGGGAAGATGAAATATTATTTTCAAGACACTTCCTCGAAAACTGACGCTACTGTCACGCAATTTATTTTATTTTATTTTATTTATTGTATTATAATATCAGCCTGGGAATTTCCGGTGACTGGGACCGGGGTCCCAGTTGCCGGATCCATTTCATATAAATATTTTCTTCCGGCAACTAGGACCACCTAGCTAAAAACAGAACAGTCAAACGAAAAATGTTTTAAACACACTTTGATTTTTTTTTCAAATAGTGGCCTCTTGCAGTTCATAAACTGCTGGATGGTGGGCAATTTGAGGTCTACATGTAATAATTGTACATGCTTTAATAATTCCCAGTCAATTGTGGTCCCAGTCGCCGGAAACCTCAGCCTGGTCCACACTGGTCGCTCGCTGGTCAGCTGTCACAAAAAAACAGCGCGGTGATCGGAACAATAATCATTGACCCAATGTTGGTCCTGGTTATGATGATTTATTTAACTAAAGAACTTATATTATTGTTTTGACTTTGTAGAACAGACATACAAAAACAAGCCTTCATAACAGAAACAAGAAGATGTAAATAATAATCTTATACTAACACGATAACATAATAACATCGTCTCCACATTCATCATGAGGAAGAACCAACTTTGTATCAAAATACGATTTCTTACATTCATAAATATATTGGCCACTGATATGCTTAGTTATACGCAAGTTAGTGATACAACTTCTATCAAAGATATCGTTTGCAAACTTGACTTGCGGAAGTTGCAATATGTTGAAGATTTCCTTATGGTAAAAAAAGACATGCGGGGCAGTCTTTGGGGACTGCCGATAGAAGTGAAAACTAAGCGAAAGCTAAAGCGTTCGGTGACGATGACGCGAGTTCCATGATTTTTGTTCACTCAAAAAGTACACATACATATATATATAGCTCATGAAAAGCGTTCGGTGACCATGACGCGAGATCCATGATTTTTGTTCAACCAAAAAGCGCTCAACGCGCCTAAAGAAGTTTTCACTTCAATAGAAAGAATTTTAGCTTTTTATTTCTTCTCACAGTTCACTGGATTTTGTTTTATTATATTTTCCAAAACTTATAAAAAACGCAGAATAGAGTTGGTGGGCGTTTTATAATCTCAGAGAAACAGAGACTGCAATAATTGCATGTGACGTAACTCGCTAGTTATGTCATTATGAATTTGCGCCATTCAGCTGTTTTTACTAGATAAACAAAGTTTTGCGTGACAATAATGGAAGAATAAAGACCAATTTCAGGTTTTCTCAAACTTTTCTTTTCCTGTAGGATATTTCTTAAATACTTGATATTCATTTTTACATTATAAATCTTACTGGTATCTATATTCATATCATTAGGTCCCGCAATGGACTCCAATTGTTTCAAATTATGAAAAACAACGACTTTTATTAAATCAATTTACCTACATACATCATAAAATCTTTTTGCCAATTTATCCACCACGGAAGCCCGATACCCATTCCATTTCCGATGTTAAATTATACAGAAAACTATCTTCAGCAAAAATCTTTAATTCCTCAAAGAAATCCGTTGGAATAAATTTACTAAGCCGCGCTTCGAATTAATTTACGAATATCTCTTTCCGTTGGGTCAAATTTTTTGAATTAAATTGCCACGAACATTGAGAACTTTTTTAATAAAAAACCCTACGACAGGTGGGCACTTGGCTGATTTATAGACTTTTCAAATTTACTATGAAAAATGTCCGAATACTGTATACTAATGTAAAAAGAATTAATATTGAATTTGGGCGAAGTGAAGTTGCTTGGAACGATATTGTTAATCGTTGGTCGTTGAAAAAGATGTGTCAATTTGAGTTTGTTTCCAAAGATCAACACAACGAAAGACAAACTGTTCTATGAATAGCAATTCATAGGACAGTTTGTCTTTTGTTCTATAGAAGTTTTATTTTCTATTTATGTAATACAACTATTTAATGGCTAATTCTTCAATACAATTACTCAACGGTCAATAAGTTATGATTCAAACATAATTGTTGATCCAACGGCACGAAAATCAACTTTGACATTTCCATCATCATCATCCACAGCCATGCTTGCTTAAGCCTCTCGTTTTCTTGAGCCATCCCCGGGCCATGCTCCTCTAACCTCACCTGCGATGGCAACAATGTGATCTGCTCATAGTCCATTTTGATTTTTAGTCATACCTAAATGTTCAATTTATATATATTTATGAAAGGGTCTATCGTAAGGATTTAAAAAAAAAATAATATGGGTTTGCTCTTGACACTAGTCTAGGTCATAGATGACAGCGACAAAGTCGACGATGGAGCGAGCTTACCCAGAAGAAGCCTGTTCACTCTAATTTTGAACCAAGTTCTTTTTTTTTTTTAAGAATATTTGTTTTGAATAAAATTTTTGTATGTTACTGCTGTCTGCTTTTATACACAAGAACAATCATTATCGTCCCGCCCTTATCCCATGTTACTTAGGGTCGTCGCAATACATATTTTTCTTTCAATGTGCTCTGTCAACCGTCCCGGTTCTATGCGATAGCAACAATATCATCTGCCCATCTCACTGCATTTTGATTGTTTGCCGTGTCTTAATGTTTTTCATCATTCATCTTGAACAAAAAATTGTTAAAACAACCAACTTTAATACTTGTAACAAATTAATTGCAAACGATTAACATTTTACACGTTTGAAAACTACAAACATGCATGCCAACTACATACATACCACTAAATAAAGCAAAATTACCAGACTGCTAAAACCTAAGCAAAAGATTTTGCCTCCTAAGTCCAAGTTATTTGAACAGCCAAGTTAAATATGAAATGTGCAAGTTATAACTTTGAAATTCAACAGAGAGTACTTGTTAAGAAATTTATGTGATGTTAATTAAGTAGTTTTAATGTATGCACTTAATAATTTTCATAGTATGGTAATTGCTTAAAGAGAGAGATAATAAAGATGAAATGGCTTGAATTAAAATAGTGTTTTCTTCGACTTGTCTCTCGAATTTTGAGTGGCTCTTGTATGAATTGGAGCTAGGCTGCCGTTGTTTTGCGAAATTTGTTAGAAAGAGTTACCGCGGCCCTGGAACGCAAAGGGTTAGGANAGACAAAGTCGACGATGGAGCGAGCTTACCCAGAAGAAGCCTGTTCACTCTAATTTTGAACCAAGTTCTTTTTTTTTTTTAAGAATATTTGTTTTGAATAAAATTTTTGTATGTTACTGCTGTCTGCTTTTATACACAAGAACAATCATTATCGTCCCGCCCTTATCCCATGTTACTTAGGGTCGTCGCAATACATATTTTTCTTTCAATGTGCTCTGTCAACCGTCCCGGTTCTATGCGATAGCAACAATATCATCTGCCCATCTCACTGCATTTTGATTGTTTGCCGTGTCTTAATGTTTTTCATCATTCATCTTGAACAAAAAATTGTTAAAACAACCAACTTTAATACTTGTAACAAATTAATTGCAAACGATTAACATTTTACACGTTTGAAAACTACAAACATGCATGCCAACTACATACATACCACTAAATAAAGCAAAATTACCAGACTGCTAAAACCTAAGCAAAAGATTTTGCCTCCTAAGTCCAAGTTATTTGAACAGCCAAGTTAAATATGAAATGTGCAAGTTATAACTTTGAAATTCAACAGAGAGTACTTGTTAAGAAATTTATGTGATGTTAATTAAGTAGTTTTAATGTATGCACTTAATAATTTTCATAGTATGGTAATTGCTTAAAGAGAGAGATAATAAAGATGAAATGGCTTGAATTAAAATAGTGTTTTCTTCGACTTGTCTCTCGAATTTTGAGTGGCTCTTGTATGAATTGGAGCTAGGCTGCCGTTGTTTTGCGAAATTTGTTAGAAAGAGTTACCGCGGCCCTGGAACGCAAAGGGTTAGGAGGAACACGGATGGGTTTTACTCAGTATGAGTCTGATACTCACTGCCGCTGCGCCCTTAGCGGAAGGAGTTATTTAATGATTTCCAATCCTTAAAGCTGCCGTTGTTGAGGTATCTCTGTAGATGGATGTAACTTCTGATTTATAGTTGAACAAGTCGCGGTGTGACTTTTGTTACCTACTAGTTGACTATTCTTGACGTGAAAATATAGTTTTTCGAGGCGTTTTATCAGCTCTGAGAATTTGAACATGATTGATGTTAAATTGACAATAAACACGGCCAGAGCCACCTTTCGTACAGACCTCAACTATTTATTATATGGTGTTAATACTTCGTTCCTTCTCAAATGAGAATGGGCCTGTTCCTGAAAATGATAGAATCCGTTATTAGAAATAGCCGTAGGGGTTTGAAGAGTGCACAGNATACTTGTAACAAATTAATTGCAAACGATTAACATTTTACACGTTTGAAAACTACAAACATGCATGCCAACTACATACATACCACTAAATAAAGCAAAATTACCAGACAGCTAAAACCTAAGCAAAAGATTTTGCCTCCTAAGTCCAAGTTATTTGAACAGCCAAGTTAAATATGAAATGTGCAAGTTATAACTTTGAAATTCAACAGAGAGTACTTGTTAAGAAATTTATGTGATGTTAATTAAGTAGTTTTAATGTATGCACTTAATAATCTTCATAGTATGGTAATTGCTTAAAGAGAGAGATAATAAAGATGAAATGGCTTGAATTCAAATAGTGTTTTCTTCGACTTGTCTCTCTCGAATTTTGAGTGGCTCTTGTATAAATTGGTGCTAGGCTGCCGTTGTTTTGCGAAATTTGTTAGAAAGAGTTACCGCGGCCCTGGAACGCAAAGGGTTAGGAGGAACACGGATGGGTTTTACTCAGTATGAGTCTGATACTCACTGCCGCTGCGCCCTTAGCGGAAGGAGTTATTTAATGATTTCCCATCCTTAAAGCTGCCGTTGTTGAGGTATATCTGTAGATGGATGTAACTTCTGATTTATAGTTGAACAAGTCGCGGTGTGACTGTTGTTACCTACTAGTTGACTATTCTTGACGTGAAAATATAGTTTTTCGAGGCGTTTTATCAGCTCTGAGAATTTGAACATAACTTGATTGATGTGAAATTGACAATAAACACGGCCGGAGCCACCTTTCGTACAGACCTCAACTATTTATTATAAGGTGTTAATACTTCGTTCCTTCTCAAATGAGAATGGGCCTATTCCTGAAAATGATAGAATCCGTTATTAGCCGTAGGGTTTTGAAGAATGCACAATTTATGCCTTTTTCCATTAACTGTCAATCGGACTTATAGCAGACCGCACAAATACATCAATGGCACTAATAGCAGATCGCAGCCTTTAAAGTACATCGTCAAAAGTAAACTGTACCAAGTTTAACGTACAACACTAGCTAGAGATACGAATCCGCTTCAAATGTACATCTACCCTCTTCTACTCAACCCTATGACGCTGCCAAAAAGTTTAATTTCTGTCCGTTCACGATCTTCGTCCATGACTGGCGGTATTCGATGTTCGATAACATTACTTATGTATTCCTTGTTGGCTCATTAGGGCAGTGACCATCATTCTTTCGCTTTGGCTGTATATTGTTCTTGAATATATGGGTTTAGTGTTTGCAGCCCTACTATGACGTGCTAATGCCATCCAATTCCGATGGTGTAATAGTGCTATTTTCTATGTATAGCTCCGTCTCCCTCCTAGAGCGGAATCATGATCGCTTTAAGACTTCATAGTTCTATGTTCTCGATCGAAACATTTTGGAGTCTTTAGTTCTGTTCTAGAATACAAGATTTTGAAGTGATAACTTCTTATGGCAGGGTAAACCGCTTCATAACGTAACGCGTTACGGCGCCAGTCTGTCTGGCTTCCCTTTTTCTCACGCATGCGGCAGCGGTAGGCAGGCTCTTCCTCTAACCCACAGCGCTAGTCGTATTTCGGACAGACGCTTCCCATATTAAATAGTTCAACTTGGATTAGTTTCAGTTATCACTTCTGTCGGGCGTCCCGAGACGCACACGTTTTTTTTTTGCTATCGCCTTGGTATTCATTTGTTTTTTGATATTTGTTTGGAGCTACTGATAGCAGATGCCGATGATGTCGTACTTGGTTGGACCAAATTTGCATGTCCCTGCATATCCAGCTTCTAAATGCACTTCACAATTCCAAGGATACAGATGCAGATTTTAATGTAATGCGACGACGATATTGATAAGTACGACGAAGCGAAGAGGAAGCTACAGTTTTCTGTCTCTAGCTCTCAGTACTTATCACTTAGAACGCATAGAAACCTAGTATGAGTACAAAAACTTAGCCATAATGGTAAAGTTCTCTCGGCGAGCCGTCAGTACTCAAGGTCAGGTTCCGTTGAACACAGCTCGCGTAAATAATTGAAAGTGACAGTTTGTAGCGGGAAGGGATGTTATAACACTTCAGGAAAACAAAAACAACATTTCACAAGTAGGTAAATATTAATATTTTATATAATGTTATCTTTACGTAAATCGATCATCAAACAAAATTCTAATAAAACTTATTACAATACAGTGTTGCTAGTAGTGAGGAAACAAATGCCCACATTGCCTTCTATTTTGTTTTTATTTATGTTTAGCAAAAAAATTGGTTTTGATATACCTACTTACCTATGAATACCTACGATATAATATGTTGCAATTAATTGTTAATTCATTTCTTTTTATACTTTTATAAATTGAATTTTTACCTTCCGTAAAAATATGTAATATTACATGAAAAATCATCTTCATTTTATCGAATACCAGATAACATAAAATAGGTATTTGTCTTGATTTGATCCAACAACATAGCCATATTTTGTGGGTAATGGTCTAGTCATGGTATCATTGAAAGCTATATTTGTGTGCATTTACACAAAAAAAGTGAAGTGGACAGACGATTACGCCCGTGTTTTGTTCAAGACGCGGCTTCTATGCGTTATTATTCTAAAGGTGGAAACAGAGTTTGCGAGGCATGCGCCGCGAACGGTGCACAACGAATGCCTCGCAAGGTGTGTACATTCATATTCGTGGCGAGGCATGTGCGAGGGCGAGTCAACGTATGTCGGCAAAAGCTTCAAGATGAAAGCGCCTCAGTGCGAGCATTACATTAGCTCTGGACGTAGTCGCGCATGCACGTTCGAGGTGTACGCCGCGTACGATATCCACGCACGCCTCGATGCGCGCCACGCAGACTCTAACTGACTAAAACCCATCCGTGTTCCTTCTAAAGCCCTTTGCATTCCAGGGTCGCGGTGACTCTTTCTAAAAAATTCTGAAGCCCTGGCAGGCTCTGCCCAGCGGGCCCGTCTGCTAGCGGGCAAAAGCTAGAAGATATAATAAAGATAATTTTGATCTACCCTGACACTGTTAATGAAAAAGGTTTTTGTTAAATAATTAATGAGTTCCACAAAGTCTACCAAAATAATAACAATGTGAAATTCCATCAAACAGATATTTAAAAAAGTACTCAGATGGAACAAAATTCACGTCCAAATCCAACAATGGATAACAGCAAAAACGCCAGAAATAGACGGACATATAAAACTCATTTAATTCCATCCTTAATTTCAGGCGTTAAATCCGAAATGGCATATTAAAACATATAATTATGTTTTATGATATGTAGGTAACTCAGAAATGAGCGACGGGGTAAATAAGATTTACAGAAGGACAACTGCTTTAAGTACGCCATTTATATTTAATAGATTAAATAAACATTGCGATATTTTGTATTAATAATAATATTACATAATTTTTATTACTTAAATCAAAATAATTTACAATAATATCAAGCTTGTTAAATTAAGTACGATAAAACCGTTTGCTACACCCTTCTATTTTTAAGATCCTAATATAAATTTTGGTTTGGTGTACAAATAAAGAATATTTCTATTATTTACAATTTTGACAACTGGAATGTCCATAATTGTGGGAACGGAAAGAAATATTGAGATGTATAGATATGGAGATATTGTCTGTTTTCAATAAATTTTACTGCCTTGGTCTAGTGGTAACAAGTGAAGTAAGCAGTTACTGCTGAGCTTGAGGTCCTGGGTTCGATTATCCGCTAGGTTCGCTTTTTCATCTGGATGTTTTCAGTGGCAATCTGGACCTGAGGTAGTGGCAAACCGCTCACCCACATTACATGGAAATCCTAATTAATAGTATAAATTCAAAAGTGAGTTAGTTTGATACAGTTTCACGGCTAAATCACTGAACCCATTTGAATGAATTTTGCCACGAGATAGATAGACCCTGGAAACAATAATGAATTTTGCAAAAAAATGTATTAACGCGAGCGGACCCGCGGGCAAAAGCTATTTAAAAATAACTGTGAAATGTGCGTGTGTCCTATGGGTCACAAGGGACATCTCTGCCTATCCTTTCAAGAAAAACAGACGTGATGTTATGTTTTGTTTCAACTCACTTCGAAAATACTAACTTTTATCACTCAACAGACAGATGTGTTGCTGGGGAGTTTGTTGCGCCACTTCTTCTTCCCAGCTAAAA